>JAOVVF010000035.1:2261447-2274968 GCA_028565595.1 Duopalatinus emarginatus | reverse complement strand
CACACTGGTTAAAATATGTCTCTCTTTCTCTAAATCTCTCTTTCTCTGTTTGTGTGTGTGTGTGTGTGTGTGTGTGTAGATTCAGGGGGCTATAATCGTGTCCTCTATGGTCGAGGTGTGTGTGGGAGCTCTGGGTCTCCCCGGTGTGCTGTTGAAGTACATCGGGCCGCTCACCATCACACCCACCGTGGCTCTGATCGGCCTCTCCGGCTTCCAGGCAGCAGGGGAGAGGGCAGGCAAACACTGGGGCATCGCCATGCTGTGAGTATCACATGTACATTCCCACGCAGCGTGATATGGAAAGAAATAACACACGCCATGACACGTTGGTATAGGGATGAACCCCGGGTTGTGCTTTCTGTCCTGTCTTTAGTTACACTGATCAGCCATAACATTAACACCGAGCTCTTACTAGAAAGCTCTTACTAAGGTTCTGAGGCTTGGACACTCCACAAGAGCTCTGTGTTCTGTCGTATCTGGGACCAAGATGTTAGCAAGCGATCCTTCTGTGGGGTTGGACCAGTCGGTCGAGCCTTCACACACACACACACACACACACACACACACACACACACACACACACACACACACACACATCAGTGTGTCTTGGTCTCCCATGAACCCTGTTGCTGGTTTGTCGTTTGTCCTTCCTTGGACCACATTTGGTAGGTGTTAACGAATTTTATACTGGGACATGCCTTACAAGACCCGCTGTTTTGGCGATGATCTGACCCAGTCGTCTAGACATCACAGTTTGGTCCTTGTTAAAGTCACTCAAAATGATACGTTTTCAAACACATGGACTTTGAGAACTGACTGTTTAGTAATGTGTCCCACCACTTGACCGATGTCACGGTCATGGAAAACAAAAAAAAAACGGCTCATTTGACCTGACAGAGGTTTTAATGTTATGGCTGAAAAGTCTGTCTCTGTCTATAGCACCGCATTCTCCTGTCCACAATAATTAAATTATTTATTTATTTATTAAAAGATGTCGCATGTATACGTATACTGAACCAAAATATAAATGCAACAACTCTGTGGGTCTGAGGCCTGTTGGATCTATTGCCAAATTCTCTGAAACTCCTTTGGAGGCGGCTTATGGTAGAGAAATGCACATTCTATTCACAGGCAGCAGCTCTGATGGACATTTCTGCAGTCAGCATGCCGATTACATGCTCCCTCAAAACCTGTGACATCTGTGGCATTGTGCTGTGATAAAACTGTACATTTTAGAGTGGCCTTTTATTGTGTCCAGCCTGAGGCTCACCTGTGTAATAATCTCGTGTGTTTTCCTCCTCAGGACGATCTTTCTGGTGCTGCTGTTTTCTCAGTACGCTCGTAACGTGCAGCTGCCACTTCCCATCTACAAAGCCAAGAAAGGCTGGACGTCCTACCGCCTCCAGCTCTTCAAGATGTTCCCTGTGAGTCCTTCTGCCATCCCACACACACACACACACACACGCACACGCTTCTCTTTCTTTGTCTCTCACTCCTTTCACTGACTGACAGTGACACTGTTAAATATAAAGCATGTACTCTTTGTCTCAGGTGTATTTCCAAAAGACTCCAGCGATTTGTTTTTTTTTTGTTTTTTTTAATACCCATGCTGCAGTATTGTCTAATAATAATAATAATAATAATAATAAACATGATAAAGTCACGTTCAAGTATCTATCCATTCTTACAGATGTAGACTATTGACGTGTCCTTCGTAATCACGTGTATTAAAAAAAACAGTGGCAAATACGGAGTATATCGAGTGAATAAAAACGAAGATCCCGTTCATCTCATTGACATCTCTCGAGCGTGTTCTCCGTCCAGCGCCTCTTTACAGGATTACCCTCATCAGCAGCAGCCCGGTGGCACCAGATGGCGGACGCCGGAGCGTTTGATGTGCTCTTGGCACCAGAGTGGAGTAGAGTCACACCTGCGCCAGGGTCTGTAATGAACTTGTCGTGCCAGGCTCGCTCTCCCGTGTGAGCTAATCCAGCGTGGATATCTGAGCGATGCCGTTGACAAGGACGAGAAAGAAAAGGACGATTTTGGTGTCATTACATGTGTAGACGTGTGTATAGTACCACGTCCTCGATTCTGATTGGTCAGAAGGGTCAGGTGCCCCAAATCATAACAAGGCCTATGTTAAATCTGTTAATGTCCCACAAAATTAGATGTAGATCTCAAATTGATGTACAGTTAACAAATAGTGATACGTGTGAGTATAAGAGGACAATAAAAGAAATAAAACACTCTGGGATTTGCTGGCAATTATTGAAAAGGATTTCCCAAAGCAAAGCAGTTTCCCAAAGGAGCTTTACAGAAATAACACAAAGGGTTAAACTTTTATAGACATTTTTATTCCTGATGAGAAGCCAGTGGCGACAGTGGCAAAGAAAAACTACCTGAGATGACAAGGAAGAAACCTTGAGAGGAACCAGACTCATAAGGGAACCCATCCTCATCTGGGGGGGACAGACAGTGTGGTTATAAATAAAACTTTATTTATTAAAGTCTGTAATCTAATTCATGGTTTCTACATCTGCCTATTATGGTGTTCTATAGAATGTCCATGTTGGGTCATATGAGACTCCAAGAAGTTAAGAAGATGGGGTCCAGAGTGGATCAGGCAGGATTGGGGAGCAGGAGGAATCAGAAATCGGGGCCACTGGTATCTCCTGGTGCCTCAGCCGTATCAGGTGTAGCTTATCCACACAGGAGGTGAACAGAAAGGGTAGAAAAGAGAATAAGAGAGTTATTGTACGCCTTTTTTATGTAATGGTCACATTAAATACAAGTTGTGCAGAGAGCAAGCAGAAACTCCGACAGACTCGCTAAGACGGCATAACTACAAGGGAGAACCAGAAGATGACACAGACATAAGGAAACCCTGGGACATAAAACCTGAGTGAACGCGTGAGAGTGTGCGACAGCATCCAAACATCCCAGTTAACAAAACACTCTATGACTATGAACCCTCTAGGTCTGCACCTTGAACTATTGAAAACTATGAAGAATATGTTTGATCAAACAAATGTTTTCAGCCTGGACTTAAAGACTGAGATTGTGTCCGAGTCCCGAACACAAATTTGAAGGCTGTTTCATAGTTGTGGAGCTCTATAAGAGAAGGATCTGCCTCCTGCTGTAGCCCTCATAAATTGAGGTATCAGCAAAGAGCCTGCATCTTTTGAGCAAAAGTAGGCGTGGTAGATGATAAGACACTCAAAGTTCACTAAAGTACTGTGGCGTGAGACCATGCACTGCTTTATAGGTCAATAGTAGTATTTTATAGTCTCTGTGTCTCTCATATTTTCATTTTCATTTTCTGGACTGACTGAAGTTTGTTTCTGAGGGATAAAAGGATAAAACATGAGCTTTGCCTCTCCAGATCATCATGGCTATCCTGGTCTCCTGGTTCCTGTGTTTCATCTTTACCGTGACGGACGTGTTTCCTCCACAGAAGGATCAGTACGGATATTACGCCCGCACAGACGCCAGGCAGGGCATCCTGGCAGCCGCGCCCTGGTTTAAAGTTCCCTACCCCTGTAAGTGTTTTGCTTAGATCTACCTTATAGTAGACATCGATAAGCCATGACATCATAACAGCAGGTCTTGTGGGGTGCGTCCCAGTATACAAAAGTGGTCCACATAAGGACAACCGGCGAACCAGTGACAGGCTCCTGGACGCTCAAGGCTCACTGGCGTGATGTAGGGTGCAGTAAGTAATGGAAACCAGGTTGACATCAAGCTTTTGTGCGTGTTCTCGGTTGTAGTTCAGTGGGGGTTGCCGACGGTAACCGCAGCCGGGGTGATCGGGATGATGAGCGCCGTGGTCGCCAGCATCATCGAGTCTATCGGGGATTATTACGCCTGTGCGCGTCTGTCCTGCGCCCCGCCCCCTCCTGTACATGCTATAAACAGGTACAACACAAACACACACACACTGCACTAATGCCTTTAGTCTCTAATAAAGTGTTAATAGAGTGCTATAACAACTTTTTATTTACTTTTTATAGTTATATTTGCTCTATACACTGAGGTGCCAGAAAAACTGGAACACTTGTTTGGTCCCCACAGAGTATGGACTCCTATGATTTCTGTGTTCCACAGCACATTACACGCCATCCCAGACATCCTTTGGGTGGGAAATGCAATTTAGTGCAGTGTTCCTCTAACCATAATCTGGCGTCTCTAGACATGTGTGTGGTGATGCATTGTCCTGTTAGAAGAGGACAAACCCATCAGAATAGGGTTCACCTGTCAGAGACGTCTGTAGATGTCCCAAGGGTCCCATAGAATGGCAGATAAACAAACCCTGTACCGTTATAGAGCCACCACCAGCACTGTGTGATTTATGTAGGGTCATCTGTACCAGGTTTTCTGGCACTTCAGCGCACATTCACTTTGTATTGTTGGCCTTTTTATTTATTTATTTACTTATTTATTTATAATTGGTTTCCTATTTTACTTTTTTTATTCCGTTTGATATTAAACACTGTAAATTCCTTTAAGTTAATTATTAATGTATGAAATATTATATTTATTATTGATTATTTATTATTAAACGGTTTTCTTCTCTCGTTTCTGTCTCAGGGGGATTTTTGTTGAAGGTCTGTCCTGTGTGCTGGACGGATTGTTCGGGACAGGAAACGGCTCCACGTCTTCCAGTCCAAACATCGGTGTTTTGGGGATCACGAAGGTACCCGAGTGCTGCAATAAGCGGATTGTGAAAGTGTATAGTGCGGTTGTTTGTGATTGGCTGACAGGTGTGTGTGTCTGTGTGTGATCGGTGCAGGTGGGCAGTAGGCGTGTGATACAGTACGGAGCGGTGCTGATGCTGCTGCTCGGCACCGTGGGGAAGTTCAGCGCTCTCTTCGCCTCTCTCCCAGACCCCGTTCTCGGAGCGCTCTTCTGCACGCTGTTCGGCATGATCACGGCCGTGGGCCTGTCCAACCTGCAGTTCATCGACCTCAACTCATCACGCAACCTGTTCGTGCTCGGTTTCTCCATCTTTTTCGGGTTGGTTCTCCCCAACTACCTCAAGGGAAACCCACTCGTCACCGGTGAGCACACACACAGACACACGCGTTTTCATTTCTTATTCCGGGTTTTTTTTTAATCTCACTCCTGGCTTGTGTTCCTGTCTGCCCTTCGTTCACACTTGTACAGGAATCGTGGAGATCGACCAGGTGCTGAACGTTCTCCTGACTACAGCCATGTTCGTCGGTGGATCCGTGGCCTTCATTTTGGACAACACTATTCCTGGTGAGTGTGTTCAGTGTTTAGTGTCACTGATTCCTCCATGTGTATAACACCACCAGGAAAACCTGCATTAGTAATTAGCATCAAGACAAAAGTTAGCATTAGAAAATTAGCATTTAGACAAAGATTAGCATTTAGACAAAGGTTAGCATTGGCATTAGTAATTAGCATTAAGACAAATGTTAGCATTAGCAGTCAGCATTAGCAGTTAGCATTAGTCGTTAGCAATTAGCAATCTGATACTAGTATTAGCAGTTAGCTTTAGCATTAGCAGTTAGCATTACACTTTAGCATTAGCAGTTCCATGGCCTTCATTTTGGACAGCACTATTCCTGGTGAATATGTATAACACCACCATTTGTGTGTGTGTGTGTGTGTGTGTGCACGCAGGCACTCCGGAGGAACGCGGGATCCGTAAACTGAAGGGCGGCTCCTCTTCCAGCGCCTCTGAAATAAAAGGGATGCGATCCTACGACCTGCCGTTTGGCATGGATTTCCTGCGACGCCACCGCGTCTTCCAGTACTTACCCATCAGCCCCACCTTCAGTGGCTACAAATGGCACCGACTGGGTGGTGCATGTCACAGGCGGGGCAGTGCACGAGGACAGGAGGGTGCGGCTGTGAGGACAGAGGCGGGGGAAAGCAGGGTGTAGCGCTGAGCGCGCGTTTTCCCTGCTGTCATTAAAGCCCTAGATGAGCTTTTGTGTGTGTGTAGAGCGTGGAAATTTTATGGTGTTGGGCCATGTGCTAATCCACAGCTCTACATACACACACACACACACACACACACGTATATATAAACATACACACACAATATTTTGATCTGCAGTATACAAACCCTTCATGTCACGTGACATGATGGGACACTACAAAGCATTTCAAACATTCCACCAGGGGGCGACGATCCTGGACACACGACGTTAGCGAACGCCGCACTGCACTGAGATGATGCATTACCGGTTTAGATGACACTTACGCGTGATTAAACGTTTTTGCGCGAAATGTCCTCGCACTTTACAGACCCCCCCCCCCATGCGTTGTCGATCGTCCAGGATGTTTGTTTTACACAACAAGTTTGAGTTTATGTGTGACTTCAGTGAATAGTAAATGCAACATTATTTGATTATGCAAGAGTCTGCAGAAAAACGCACACACTTGAACTCTTCTAAAAGATTCAACAACGTGCCAGAAAAACTGGTACAGACGACCCTATGCAAGATACACAGGCTGGTGGTGGCTCCATAACGGAGCGGGGTTTGTTTAGCTGGCATTCCATGGGACCCCTGATACACCTACAAACGTCTGTGATAGGTGAACACTGTGATGTTACACCAGTTCATGTCCTGCGTTTATACTGATGGGTTTGTCATTTTCCGACAGGACAGTTCGGCACCACAGACCTCCCGTGGAATGCCAGCTAAACAAACCCAATACCATTACGGATCCATTACCAGTCTGTGTGTGTTGTACAGGCTTGTCTGGCACTTCTGCCATATTCTGTATATAAGATTTAAAGCTGGACCGTGAACCTTTAGCATGGCCTCGGCTGCTTTTCTGTCTGTGCCTGATTCAATTTGCCGAGGTCTCGTCGTGACGTCTTGCCGATTTCTAATTATTCTACAAAACATTAGTGCAGGTTTAAGTTTCAGTTCAGTCCGTAATTTTTCTGTGCTTGTAGGACAGGGCATGTGCAGTGCTAGTTAAGGTTTGGAGCATGTCGCTAGTGCATGGTTTGCTAAGAAAAGCAGAAAGAGGGCGGGGCTTGAAAGGCAGGGATTTACTTACCCCAAATGTAGAGGAAAAGCTGAGGCATGTTTAGTGTCTGATGTTTGGTTCTTGACTTCTGCATGGGAGCTGTGTGACTGACGAATAACGAATGTTCATGTCTCCTGTAAGGACATTTTCCAGATCTCAGTCGTAAATATTTGTGAAAATATATATTTTGTAAGTGTGAACAATGCCATTTAGAGACGTGGGGGTTTGACTTTCTATTTACCATGTTGCAGTCGTGCTACACTAAAATGCATTCACGCCATTCATATAGTGTGTAACAGTAACACCACCAGACCACTGACTGGTGACGTCAATAACACTGATTATCCATTGCAATGGCAACCTGTCAGGGGGTGGGGTTTATTAGTCAGTCCTTGAAGTTGACCTGTTGGAAGCAGGAAAAATGGTTCAGTGTCAGGAAGTAATTCTGACAATGATCAAATTGTCAAGACGACTGGGTCAGTCTCCAAAAACAGCAGGTCTTGTGGGGCGTGTCCCAGCGTACAGTGGTTAGTACCAGTCACACAGACGTCCTTATACCACTTCTTATATCACTGAACAGCTGGACATGATGTGGGTGAGAGAAGTCTCTTAGCATCAGCAACTCCGAACAAACAAACATCAGACACCAAACATGTCATGTTGGTTGGTTGATTGATTAACTGTATTGTGGCAAAGAGAAAAAACAAAACAGTGATGAAACTCATTGACCACTGTGCTTGTACACTAAGAGGATTATAACCCATCCATGCAGCGAAACGCACACACACTCGCTCGAGGGCACTTCACTCATGTCTTTTCAGTTCCAGGAATCGAACCAGGGACATGAGGCTGGTTCCTTAACCACAAGCCTAAGGCTGCCCCGTGGAAAAAGAAAGTCTAAAAGCACTTGCGTCCTGATCTGTCTGACGTTCCTCTGGTGAAAGTACAATTTCTTCTGTTTTTCTCTTGATTGCTTTTATTCTTCACACTATAGGCATTGGTCCCCTTTTTTTTTTTTTTTATTTTGTAGCATCTGTATAATTGGTGCTTTTAACAGTCGACTCAGCTTGCGTTTTCCAACGCCTGCGAAATCTCTGAGCCGCCGCGAGGTCGGGATGACGCCGTCTTCAGAGCAGCCCGACAAGGATGCACGGGTTCATCTCGCCCAATCCAGATTGTTTGAACGTTCGCTCACGGTCACCCAAAACGTGACTAGAGATGACTGCATTGCAATTGGCCTCGTAGACACGAACAGGTTCGCGTATTTATTTATTTATTTATGCTGGTCTGGGCGTCGGCTTAAAAAAAATTCCACAGAGACGGAGGGAACGTCTCCTGAATAAAAGAAAATAGGCGAATACGCTTGGGAATGAAACGTGTGAGAGAGACGGTTTACTGGAATGTCTGTTTGCGTCTTTACAGCTGAACTGGTGCTTCATAAAAAAAATTTAAAAAGAAGACGAAGAAGAAGAAAAGATCATTCCACATGATGTCACACTTTTATTTAAATCTCAAAGTCTCTCTCTCTCTCTCTCTCTCTCTCTCTCTCTCTCTCTCTCTCTCTCTCTCTCTCTCGCTCGCTCGCTACTGGATAAACTTGTAATTCACTGGGCATAAGATTTGTTTTTGTTTTGTTTTGTTTTTTGTGTTGTTAAATAGTCTGTGATGCGCATCGGATGCTTTTGTTGTAAGGACCGTTTTACTTCTGAACCAATGATGTTTTAACACAAGGTTTTGTTTCGAAGAGCAAAATTCAAGTTTCTGGAGCTTCACCAACAAGCATTCAATTAATCAGAGTTGAAACACCAATCAAAGGTCCGTTAATCTGATTATAAAAATCAGCAATTAAAGTTCTCAGAAACCTTCAACAAAATCCTCAAATGTAACGTTTGTTGCTGTTTATGCTTTATTTTAACTGACCAATCATAATCTGGTGCTACTGAAAAAGTCTGAGAAGGTCAACGTCATCAACTTCTAAAACTGTCAAACACATCTCTAAGCAGGAGTAAACACGGTTCCTGTGGAACTGGATTATTAGTTGACACTCGAGGTTAAATCTGGATCTTTGGTTGGTCAAGCCCAGAGACAGTTTTACAGTTTTACATTTCCACAGCCGGTCTTTGTGTCTTAGTGTCTTTGTGCCAGTATTAAAGACGTTAATGGACTCCTGGAGTGCAGCAGACAATGTGAAGTGCGAATCTGCTGTTTACAGCAAGTCAAAATGATTAAAAACTAAAATTCACTGCAAAAAAAACAAAAACAAAACGTCCTGAAACGTGTGTGGATTTCATTTGGATAATTTTTTGTTGGGTAGGGATGGACAATATGATGCAAAAATCATCAACATTATGGTACTTGAGATTTCTGGCAGGAAAAAATCAGCAGTGTTACTTTAAAAAAAAAAAAAGTGCTTAATGCTGAAAATGAAGAAAAGTTCCAAGTAATGATATTTTAAAAATCAATTTTTGTTTCTGTTTGCAGTCAGCGTGTAATTATTATTTTTAATTCTTTTATTTTGTAAGTGTAAAATTTAATAATTGATTATCGTTTTAAGATCATTTAAGTTTGATCTTTACTTAAAAATAATTAACAATTAATCACATTGCCATGGAAACCCCACACTGTTTACACACGTTTTACTCCGTCCACATAAATGTCGAAGAGAAGCTTTTTTTCACTTTTGTTTGACTTTTATTTCAATCACATGTAATCGAATCCCAAAGCCACACTGAAACATAATAAACTAAATACATAATATAAATTATGTAAATATAATAACCTATTATATAAATAATTTATATAATTTTAATGCTGTTAAAATTTTATGGTGGCTACAGTAACATATTTTTGTATTAATGAAAACATTAAAAGTAATTTAAATTTAAAAACTAATGATGTTTAGCTTTTCTTACAAATTAACTTTTGGGAATTTGTGACACATTAAAAAAACATTTTAAGTTAATTGTTTATAGACAGGTATCACTTTGACCCAGTAAAACTCTTACCTTAAATTTAATACGTTTTTATTTTCACTATTAATATTGTTTTTTTTTTACAGTAGTAAACAATCCAATCTAATTTCTAAAATTATCTTGCAGTTAAGTACATAAATTGTTTACTTATTATGTAAATAGGGGAAAAACTATTAGATTTGTTGCTACATATTATTCAAGATAATATTTTGAAGCTTCATTTTGTGAAGGTTTTTTTTTTTTTTTTTTTTTGCAGTGAACGTTATTTTGTCAAACGTACACGAACACTAACACCTCGTGCCATGTTTATAATGCTGAAACCAGTTCTAGTGTTGAATATAGAACAGTTCTGTTTGTGCACCACATCTTCTCCATGTCTTCACTTTCATTCTTCAACCTTGACTTGATTGATTTTCAAACAAATGCTGAATACGACTCGAATGGACCATCTCGCTAAGACGTCTCACTTCCTGTCTGTCATGGCAGTTGCTATAGTAACTTTCTCTCTGATTGTCTATTATAAGAATTAAGAAGATCTTTGCAATTATTTTATATACATTTTATTGAGATTTGGACTTGGATGGAGAGTTGACCTTGAGGTGAAAGGTTGTGAGGAGTCTCGGTGAGATGGTCACTGAGAGAATGATTCAAAGATAAAAATCCCTTCAGTTATTTTGAAGGAGAATCTATCTGAAGAGTATACTGTTGTCTATCAGAAGTGTTTAATATCTTTTTTTTTCTTTTTTGTATACATGACTATTATTGTTGTACAGACAAACCCGTGTTTGTAAAGATCATGCGTATAAACCTAAATAATCGAATACCATATGCTGCCAAGCGCACCATTTTTGTTCTATTTTTATTTAAGCTAATTACTTTTTGTTTGTTTTTTGTTTTGTTTTTAAAGAATTTTTAGAATAGCTACTTTTGTTAGCTAGAACTTTTTTCATAATGTATTTTTCTAACATTGCTTCCAATTTGATGTGGATCACAGAATAAACCTGAGACGGTTTTAGTCAAATACTTTATTATGAATCTATGGTTATATAACTGATTATATGGAGTAGAGGGCGGAGCATGCTGTGCTCCTGGACCAGACTTCTGTCAGTACTAATTGTAGCGACTGTTTTATTCTTTGCTCCTAAAGGTATTTAAAATAATGTTACACAATGAACTTGTTTGTGTGTGCGTGTGCTTTATTTATTCCTGTACAAATACAGAGTGCTGATCAGAACAGTGGAGAAAAGAGAAGCCTTTATTCAGGAACTCTGAATGAACATAAGCATTACAAGGTAGCAGAAATAGAAATAGGTGGGGTGCAGACTTTTAAGTTCTCGTCCGACAACATTATTTATATATATATATATAAAATCAAAATAAGTTTTTATATAAATAAAATCAAAATAAGCTTTTAAGTTTAAGTTTTTTGGTTGTTTTGGGGGAGGTTTTGGCCTGTTTGTGTTTTGTTTGTAGTTTGGGCTGATTTGGTTTTCGTTCTGTGGTTTTTGTTTTTTGCCTGGTTTTGGATTTTGTTTCATTTTTTCCTTCTTAGTGTTTTTTGTTTTGTGGGGGGTTATTATTTGGTTGTGTTTTTGTTTGTTGTTTTTTTTTGTTGCTTTGTTTTGTTGGTTGGTGTGTGGTAAAGAAAAACAAATAACTAAAATCTCAGCTAGCCAAAAAAACCTTAATAAACATAAATAAAGACCTTTGCATCCAGAAAGTCAAAGATATGTCAACAAAACAAAACAAAAAAATTAAAAAATAAACAATTGCAATTATGATGCAAGTCTCCCCCTCACTAAGAGATCCTCACTAAGAAAGAAACTCCTGTAGAACTACCAAAGCTACCAAATCTATTCAGAATCAGTCAGACGCTTGTTAAACTAATAGGACTAATAGAAAACACCAATTCTAATTACTACCCATTAGAAACCATTACAGACCCAGCCTACTGCTTGTCAGTCTCCGGCTCCTGACCGTGTCCGTCTGCTTTAACATGATTAACCGTATTGCTGAGTGTGTTACTGCGGTGGAGCTGCCAGTGTTAATGGACCCAGTCCAAAATGGCTTCCAGCTGAGTGTGTGTAGTCCGGGACTGATATGAGGGAAATGTCGGGAGATGAAAACCGACATGAAATAAAAATGCTTCTTTATTTACTTTGTTATTAATGAATTAAAATCCTTTAGGAATAGAAAACAAACACGTCCACCAGATCTCGTGTCAGAGTCTTTGGGAATGACTTAATGCTTAATTACACATTAATTACCAACACTAGCTAGCTAATAATGCTAACTGGATTGTGTGACCTAACATCCAGAGGTTGAACTAGGAGGTGGTTAAATAATTGCGCAACAACAAAAGTCAGTGTTTGAAGGTTTACATCATCATAAATCATAAATAATAAAGTTTAAAGATGTTGTTAAAATAATGCTTCGACCTGTTTAAATAATAATGAGATGATAAATCCTCCAGCCTGAGCTGTATTCAGCTTTTATTTAAATAAATAACTAAAGCCACCAGAGAAACTCCCCTTCTCCATTGTGTAGGGGGTTCCCTCATTATTTATTCATCTGGCGGCGCGATCAAAGTCACAGTAACGCTGATCTGATTGGCTGAACCGGAAGTCCGGCATTTATTATTTTGTCTGAACAAAGAGGTCGCGCGCTGACTGGCTGAAACATGCGGCGCGCGACGCAAGAAACAATGGGCGGGGGCGGGAGGATGGGGGCGGGGCGGTGTGTGTGAAGGGGCGTAGGGCTCGCCTCCTGTGACGAGAGCCAAGAATCACTTCAGTGAATCGACTCTTTTGATTCATCACCCCAGAAAAACTACAGGACCGATTTCCTGCTTCAGTCACTAATGTCAACTTAAATATTTCATTTATATTTAAATTAAATAACGTATTTAAATTTTGCTTGAATATTTAACTTGTTTTATTTAGATATATTATTTAACTTAGCTTAAATATTTCATTTATATTTAAATTAAATATATTATTAAACTTATCTTAAATAAATAATTTATATTTAAATTAAAATATATTATTTAATTCTAGCTTAAATGTTTTAATTTATTTAAATATTGTCTATTACACTGTCTGTAATCACATGTGGGGGTGTTTTTGTTTTGATTGATTTATCTGATTGATTTGTGAGAGGTTGTTGTTGTTTTGCCTGTTATTTCCCTTGTTTTTTGGGTTTTTTTGGGGGGAGATATTTTTTCATTTTTTTATTACTAATTTTAAAATTAATTTTTAAAATACAGCAAAACGAATATCGAGCACTGATAGTCAAAATCTTAAATATAAATATAAATGAGTAAGTTCGCATTTACATGTATGAACATTATAAATATTAGAAATTAATATAAATGAATACTATTCTAGTTTTAAAATACTGAAGATTCATTCACTGATTCACATGTTCGACTCTAATTAGGGAGTCGTTTAAAAAAACGCCCCCCAAACCCCCCCCCCCCCCGGCTCTCTCTCTCTCTCTCTCTCTCTCTTTCTGTCTGTCTCTCTCTCTCTCTCTC
>JAOVVF010000035.1:2214276-2231540 GCA_028565595.1 Duopalatinus emarginatus | reverse complement strand
TCACGAGTCTTTAGGCTGGAGTCTAAGTCAAGTCACGAGTCTTTAGGCTGGAGTCTAAGTCAAGTCACGAGTCTTTAGGGTGGAGTCTAAGTCAAGTCACGAGTCTTTAGGCTGGAGTCTAAGTCAAGTCCTGAGTCTTTAGGGTGGAGTCTAAGTCAAGTCACGTGTCTTTAGGCTATAATCTAAGTCAAGTCACGAGTCTTTAGGCTGGAGTCTAAGTCAAGTCCTGAGTCTTTAGACTGGAGTCTAAGTCAAGTCTCAAGTGAATACAACATATACAACTCCTTTACAAAGAAATCAATACAACATATACAACATATCCTTTACTTCTTGAGGAGACTTAAGAAGTACCATCGATCCCCCCTCCCCACATACTTACAAACTTTTACCCCTGTACATCTGAGAACTGGCCCTGCAAAAGGTGGTCAAGACCACTCCGCTGTTTGTGGAGAGCATGCAGCATCATCAGGGACTCTCACCCAAGTATAACACCCTGTATAACCTCCTGCCCTCTGGTAGGACATCCCGAGAACCTCTCGGCTCAGGAACAGCTTCTTCCCATTATCAGTTACACTACTGAACTCCCTAACACACACATAACTATTTACTACACCGCACTGGACACCACACTACATCAGGACATATGTATTCTGCAAAAGCGGCTGCGTCCCAAATCACAGAAATAAAAGTACAAAAAATGACAAAGAAAGTTTTCGTTCTATAACCTTCGCACACAGAGCCTGGATAACGGACTGACTCTTATGGATCACGAGTCATTTTGGACGAGTCAGAGAGGAGTCGAGAGTCATTAGGGATGAGTTTAAACTCAAGCCTGAAGTCTTTTTCTAGGTGACTTAAGTGCAACTTTGACTCGAGTGCTTGGACAGTAAAGTTTCAGGCTGCTCGATACTGGAGGAGGTCACGTCAATCCCACTGCCAACTCGCAATGTCCAGCTTTAGCTAAAACCTTATTCTATTGTTATATGTCCTCAAAATCGACCCTAGGCCATGTTTAATAAATGTTCAACTAAACAATGACATCTTAGCAGTAAAGCTTTGCCTTATTTATTCCTGTAAGTAACAGTGGGCTGATCTTGGATGATGATGAGTTATATGTTATATTTTGCTCCTCCCCCAGACACAATGGACAAAAGGAAATTCTTTACAAAGCAGAGAATAAGTCACAGGACTTATTTTTCTAGGCTAGTCAACGTCAGCGTTAGGAGATCGATCAGCTAGCTTAATGTTAGCGATCATTTAAACCTGTTAAAAATGACACCAGAATGCAGGAAATGGCATCTAATTCATTTAAAACTTTCTGGGAGAGGACCCCCCCCCACACACACACATACACACATACACCCACACCCACATTAAAAATGCTTCTGACACCCCTGCACTTCACCATCTCAGTATGGCGCTGACGCTGATGCGATCTTGATATACTGTATAAATTAAAGCCAGCATGCTGTGGATTACCTTCTATATTTAAACCTGTTTTACTGTATAAAGTCAGTGGAGAGTAAACAGAGCGTTCTCTGTAGAGCACTACGGATTTACACTCAATCATATAATACATCTCAATTTTGTCTGTAGGAAAAAAAAACATTAAAGATTTATGCATACAGCGGGCAAACGCATTACGGTGCGTCCTAATTAAAGTCCACGCCTGCAGCAAAAATCTACAATATAGACTCTGCACTAATCCTTCAGTTATACGCAGCAGGGATGACATATTAATTGCTTTTGTGAATTGAAAAACGGCATCAATTAATTTACTGCTTTGAGAATTTACATTGTAATTAATAAGATTTTTTGACATCAGGATTCTTTATAATGCAGAGCTTTCAAATTTCTTAATTCTGATGACATCACGATCTTCAACCTTCTGTGTGCTGTCTGTAAACTGTATGTACACAGTATGTCTGTACGAACATGGGTGCATTTTATTGATGGTATTTTGAATGCACAGAGATGCAGTGACTAGATCCACCGCCACCATAAGCCACTCAATTTACATCGTTAACATTCACAACGAGGCCCTCTAGTGGACATTCCTGCAGTCAGCACGCCGATTACACGCTCCAATAAAACCTACGACATCTGTGGCATTGTGCTGTGATAAAACTGTACATTTTAGACTGGCCTTTTATTGTACCTAGTCTGAGGCTCACCAGTGTAATAATCATTGCTGTTCAATCAGCATGTTGATCTGCCACAGCTGTGAGGTGAATGGATTTTCTGGGCAAAGGAGAAGTGCTCACTAACACAGATTTAGACAAATTTGTGGACAATATTTGAGACAAAAAGGTCTTTTGTGTACATAGAAAAAGTCGTTGATCTTTGAGTTCAGTATATATAATTTGTTTTGTGTGTAACCTGTACTCTAATTGTATATTGTGTATTGTCTGTGAATTATACGTTACAATCTAATACGTTACCATTTCTCTAGCAACAACTTACACATAGGCTTTTATCATCCTCCACATAAACTAAAATGTATTTATAGTTATAAACTTTTAAAGAAAACGTTGTTTACATGGAGAAATTTTCTGTAAGGAGATTTAACATTTATGGTTTATTTGTTTACTGATAAGCTTTTTAACTTGTTACCTACTTTAAGATACGGAATAAAGCCAAAATGTGTGCAGAATTTAATAATAATAATAATAATCAATATTAAATATCGATTAAGGAAATAATTCGTAAATAATTTTCTTGCATCAAGCAGCAGGAGGAATTCAGGCTAAATCATTAACACGTAACAATCTTTAACATCTAAATGTCCATTTAATTTAACATTTAATTTATTTTAATGAAAAAATATATCATTTTTTAACAAATGTGACCATATTTTAAAAAGAGCAATAGGTTATATTTGGAAAAAAACCCTGAAGTTTCATTTATAATGTTATTGTGACATCATGTCCATTATAAGACCTCCTGAGAGTCCTAACAAACACACAACACTCTCTCTGACTCTCTCCCTCCCTCTCTCTCTCTCTCTAATTCTCCTAGCAGAGGCTGACAGGATGAGGTCATGTGCCTGTAATGGTGTGACTCACCCTGGGGGTCATCTCTCCACCTGACCTTTCCGATCATGTGATTTATAATCATACACATGTCTTAAACCTAATCATGTCTCTATACCCTCTCCTGCTTCATCCCTTTACAGTCAGAAGGATGAGGGACATGACGAATCTGAGGGACATGACGGCTGTCCGTCAATGAGTCCTGATAGATGATTCATCACGTCTCATGACAAACCAGGTGTCCTGCTTTTACCCAGAATCTAAGCAGCAATTTATACTTCTAAAAACCCTTCAGACTGTGTGTGTGTGTGTGTGTGTGTGTGTGTGTGTGTGTGTGTGAGAAAGAGACGACTTCGAGGAGGCTCAGACATTACTGGCTGCAGATAATGCATTAGCCCTTGTGCATTAGCACTGCTTTTGCGTAGCTGGGCGTAATCTTATTTCCAGTACCGTCTCTATGACGACATCACCGACAGCAACAACTGATTAGAGCCACTTCCTGTCTCACATCGTGTGTTTAAACATCATTCATTATGCTGAATCTGCCAGGAAGGTGCTTTGGGGGTTTATTAGCCTGCGTATAAAAATAAAATTCAAAATCAATCAATATAAAAACGTTCCACAAATATTAGCTACAACTGAGTAGTTCGTTAAAAAATCTGCTACATTTAGCTGATTTTACTTTCTGGCCAGAACGTACGCATGACCATCCGATGACGTCGGTCCTGAACATCCCCAAAAAAAGAATTGAGCTGTAAGACTGAAAGACAAGACAATGTGCTTCTTGTCGTGCTGCTCTGCACGCAGGAGCCTTCGTTTATGACCACATAAATAGCATCAGAAACCAATAAAGACACCTGACGAATTAGCAGGACGCAGGCGTTATATACCGGCAGCTCACACTTACGCAGCAGAAAGCTGAAATCCCTTTACAGAAGTGCGGCAGGCTTTTTACTTCACTTCAGAGAGCCGTGCTGCCGTAATGTGATTCAGCTCTGTGTTGTTTCCCGAGCCTTCACTACAGAGGGCTGATTTTACTCCTTCGGTCAGGTCTGGATTAATATCTGTCTCTAAATACGTCTTAACCAAGAATGCATCGTACAGTAAAGTCTAATGTGATTCTACGCCTCAGAGTTACAGTAATGCTGTGATTATGCTGACCATGCTTTCATACACTAAAGAAAATGAGGTGCATGTAGAAGAGGAAAAAAACACAAGAAGACAAAACAGACTTGACTATGTTAGAAAAGACTAGAAAAGACAAGAATAGACTATAATAGAATAGACGAGAAAAGAGAAATGCAACAGAATAGACTAGAGAAGAATTAAAATAGAATTGGGTTAGAATAGAATAGAACACAATACTACATGATAGACTAGACTAGAACAATAAAGTGAAAGTGAACTACTGTGCTTGCACACAGAGGAATATGACCTCATGCCTCATGAGGCATTTAACCCGTACAGTGAAACACACACACCAGTGAACACTAGGGGGCAGTGTACACACTTGCCCGGCGCAAGAGATGGTGGGTAGCGGTTGGGGGAGTTAGGTGCCTTGCCCAAGGGCACCTCAGTCATGTCATGCCCTGGGTGGGGATTGAACCTGGGACCTTCTGGTTTACGAGACCAGTTTCCTAACCACTAGGCCACGGCTGCCCAAATACAACAGTGTAGAATAGACTAGATCAGTGGTCCTCAACCCCCGGGCCACGGACACGGAAGGTCATATGGTACCGGGCTGCACAGAAAGAATAACGTTCTAATATTATTTCTGTTCTATTCATTATCTAATTCTGAACCATGTTTGCTGTATCTCCTTTATCTATTTTAGTGCCTTGTCCTCTCACATACATGAAGGATTGATAGTGTTCGTTATGTGGCTTTTGTCTGGCTTCTAGGTTTGGGGATAACATAACATCTACACTGGACACTGCAGACTTTAATTCAACATCATATCTGTTCATTACAGATATTATTAAGGCCAGAGCTGTATGTTGAGTCATGTTAATTATTTTATTTGGAAATATACCAGTTTTTATGCCGGTCATATTGTTTTATTTTGCTGCATTTATCCGCCACACCTTTAACGTCTGTGAAAATATTGACATTTAACCGGTCCGTCGCTGAAAAAAAATTGGGGACCGCTGGACTAGACGAGACTAGAATAGACTAGAACAACAGAGTAGAACAAAGTAGAATAGAATACTAGACTAGACTAGCATAGCGTAGACTAGAGTACACAACAAAACAGACTAGAACAACAGAATACAGTAGAGTAAACTAGTATAGAATTGAAACAGAAAATTTAACAGAATAGACCAGACTGGAATAGAACAACACCACAGAAGACCAGACTAGACTAAAATAGAGTAGACTAGACTTAAACAATGCAATAGAATAGACTAAACTAGAACAATACAACAGACTAGACTAGACTAAACTAGTAAAGAGCAGACTAGAGTATAACAGAGTATTGACCAACACAACGGAACAGACTAGAACAATAGAATACAGTAGAGTAAACTAGTATAGGACAGACAAGAGTAGAGTAGAATTGAACAGAATAGACTAGACCAGACTAGGACAGACTAAACATAAACAATACAATAGAATAGACTAGACTAAAACAATACAATATAATAGACTATAGAATACAGTAGAGTAGAATAAGACAGACTAGACTTAAACAATACAATAGAATAGACTAGACTAAAACAATACAACATAATAGACTATAGAATACAGTAGAGTAGAATAAGACAGACTAGACTTAAACAATACAACAGACTAGACTAGACTAGAACAGACTTAAACAATAGACTAGACCAGACTAGACTAGACTAGGACAGACTAGACTTAAACAATACAATAGACTAGACTAGACTAGAACAGACTTAAACAATAGACTAGACCAGACTAGACTAGACTAGGACAGACTAGACTTAAACAATACAATAGACTAGACTAGACTAGAACAGACTTAAACAATAGACTAGACCAGACTAGGACAGACTAGACTTAAACAATACAATAGACTAGACCAGACTAGGACAGACTAGACTTAAACAATACAATAGACTAGACTAGACTAGGCTAGGACAGACTAGACTTAAACAATACAATAGAATACAGTAGACTAGAATAGAACAGACTAGACTGGAACAATACAAGAGAATAAACCAGAATAAGAAGTGTATGTTACACCAAACACTATTTGTCTGTGTGTGTGTAGGTGGGCGTGTGCTGGGTGGGCCACTGGTTGCCAGGTTACAACACAGGGCCATGGTGATATATTGGCGTTTGGGGACAGACTGTTATTTCTCTCTCTTCCTCTCGCTCTCTCTCTTTCTCTCTGGCATCTCTTATTAGTCTCTCTTCCCTTTCTTTTTCTGCAGCAGCACTAAAACCTTATTTACAGCCTGCTGCAGTTTAAACCAGTTTAATCGCCACCAGAGGACCAGCACTAATCACACAGTCAACACACTAAAAAAAGTGTGAAATAGTGAATCCTGGGCTGAACTTCTGCATCTAAATCCCAGACGGAGTGTGTGTGAGCGAGTCAGGTGTGTGAGAGATCTTACCGTTCAGATCTGAACTCCGGCATGTCAGCTCGTATGTCAAATCTGAGAGAGAGAGAGTGAGAGAGAGAGAGATGAGATGAGATATTAGACTCGAGGTACAGAGCATCCTTCACCATTATAATGGGGGATTCCTCAGGTTCTTTTTAATATTAATAACATTACTATGAGTTTTAGTGTGTGTGTGTGTGTGTGTGTGTGTGTGTGTGTGTGTGTGCCCGAGTACCAGTGCAGTGCTGCTGCAGACGGCGTATTTCCGCATGGAGGCCCTTTAGCGTGTTGGCGTGGTCCTGCTGCAGGAACAGCAGGTTCTTCTGCGCACTGTCAAGCTGATTCTCCAAGGTCACATTCTCTGAAGCCATGATGACCAGCTCACGCTCATACACGCTCACACACACAAGCACACACACACACCCACACCAAGCTGCAAAAAACAAACATGAGACATATTTTTAACCTGAGAACATCTTGTGAAAATTTTGGTGGCAGTCGTAGGGCACGTTTAGGGATCTGGTCCCGTGACCGGAAGGTTGCCGGTTCAATCCCCTTGAGTAAGGTACCTAAGACGCTCTGACTGTTATACACGGAAATCTTCACCCTCATTGCTTACCATTTACTACATACAGAACACATGACTCATACATGATCTTGGTACGTTATACAGTATGTGTCACAACATACCGAAGAGCCACAACAGCAGGTACGGACGAGTCTGCGCAAAACACACAGGCTGGTGGTGGCTCCATAACGGTATAGGGTTTGTTCAGCTGGCATTCCACGGGACCCCTGGTACATCTAAAAACGTCTCTTCCACACCAGATGTCTACGTAATCGAACGCGTCTTAGATGCCGTGCAACACGCTAAGAAATCCTACAACTGAGATAGTACAACACCGTGGACCGTTCTGCTGGAAGTATAATGTCCACAGAACATTTCCACAAGCATGCCCAGTGAGGGACCTACCAAGTATAACACTGGTGTACCAGTCTCGTTCTCTATAAGCAGTACAGTGCATGTGTGTATATGTGTGTGTGTGTGTTTCATTTGAAGGGCAATTGTAGTGTGAACATGGCTGAATCAGGGACAAAAGCAATGCTGAAGTGATGGAATAATAAGCAGGTCACACACACACACACACACACACACTCCAAGTGCAGCCTTGCTTTCTCCTGATAGCACTATTCCTCCCCATCATCATCCAGCCTTTCAGAACAAAGAGCCCTGAATAGCTAATGACAGTATTACAGCCTGTTAGAGCCCTCTTTTGTTTCCTCTCTCTCTCTCTTTTTTTTCTCTGTCTGCTGCCTCCTCTAACAGGAGCAGCTGGAGAGCCATCACCCCGAGCTGATTACAGATGGAGAGAGGGAGTAAACTGCGCCTCTGCATAATCAGTCTTTATGAATCTCTTGCGACGCAGTCCTAAATTAAGACCGCGACCTTGTTCGTTTGCACCGACGCCCGCCAACTTTTCGTTCTCGAGAGCAGGAACGCCGCACGCTCGACTCGTTAATGAGGCTCTTTCTCCATTCCCAGGTCGACTACATCGGCCTGAAGCCTGTCGCTTCAAAATACACACGCAGTACTTATACAAACTTTTTTTTGAGACGGTGAGTACTCAGTGTTAAAGCAGCACTGAAGTGCCTGGAAAATAGTTGTTCGCTTCCCCCACTAGAAAAATATTCTGCCTATAATGAACATCACGCTTCCTGTAGAACGGGTCCAAAATTCTGCTGTATTCCGAGGTGTATGATTTCTCCGTTCCACAGCGCCGTGCATGGCAACCCAGATGTGAGCAATTACATAAGATCTGATAACGTAGGTGGGATTTACAAAACCCCAAACTTAGAGTTCCTTTATCCATAATTTGGTGTCTCTAGACTGGTGTCTGGCGGCATGTTGTCCTGTTGGAAGAGGCCGAAGCCGTCGGAATAACCGCAGGACCCGAAGTCATCATCACTTGTCTGAGATGTTTGTAGACATCTAGAACCAGCTCTAAAAAGCTTCCATAAGATGTCTATCACTTTATATACGCACTGGTGGTGTTGCTATATATTCTGCATAGGCTTGTCTCTACCAGTTTGTCTTGAACGTCTCTAGCATGTTTACCGTTTAGCCTTTTTTAATTATAATGTTATTTTACCATCAACAATAAAAATTCACAAGGATTGTGAATTTGTGTCGCTGTTGTTGTGGGCTTAGTCACCTGAACATGTAAGCAGGCTCGGGGGTTTGGAGACTAATTAGACCTGGGTGTCCTGGTCAGTACTGCTGTCATAGGAGCCAAGGTCATGGGGACATGAATTAGCATGTTCAGGAATGGGGATCGAATGTGGGCATTGTCGGATTCATGAAGAGCTTCTGCCAAGATCTGATGTGTAACTGACCGTCCGAGGCTTCTCTGAATCGCATATGTCGAATTGAATGTATGGGATTAGTCCCCCTGCCTCTGCTGTGACCAGGGCTAACTCGTAACAGAATTGTTGCTTGTAGATGGGGCTGGGCGATATGGGAAAACATTTTATCACGATATTGTTTTTTTCATATCAGTTGATATCAATATATATCACAGTATAAATCAGATCAATATTTCTGTTAGACTTAAAGGTTGTTTTTTACTCCTAAGTGAGAGGTGAAGATATCGAAAGGCAAATTTTGGTTTCAGGAGAACACAAACAAAACGGATAACTAAATTCCTCAATCACATCCAAATATAGACCACAAGTAATACAAAACAAAAGTCTGAATTCTTAACAAAGCTTCATGTTTTATGGAACACACTAAATTAGTTGGTCAACTCCAAATAAATATAATAATCTTCATTCTTAAAATTATAAAAAAATATATATAAAATTTTTATATAAAAAAAAAAATTATATATAAAATATAAAAATAAAATCCCAAAACTCGACCTTTATACTGTCTCCGTTTCCTTGTATAAACTCCAACATTTTAAAATTGTTGGAAAACACAAAGACAAATACATAAACTAAACTATTCAGTATAAATCCTCAGTAGGAATTCAAGCAGCTTTCAAATGTAAACAAAAGAAAAGAAACTAAACAAGCACTGACTGAGTTGTAAATTAGTTCTGGCCCAAACATTAGCATGTGGGCTAAGCCGCTGCTACGCCTATGCTCTGTTTTGTGTGCGTTAACCAAACCTGAACTCGAGTTCAGACACATAACTGGTTCGGTTTGGCGCTGCTCTCATTCTCATTGGCTATTTGTGGTGTCTGTCAAAACATGAACGGAACCGATTCTATCGACGCATTATCACCTACGTCTTATACTTTTATCAAAGTAACGTTATATTGCGATAATTATCGTTATTGCTTTATCGCCCAACTCTACTTGTAGCGTGTTGACCCTGTTTGAATCGGTCAACACACCACCACCACCTCACCATGTTTTTGACATTTTAACTCACGAGCTAGTTTGCTAAATCTTAGAAGCAAGCTGGGTCAGAGCATCTGCAGAACAGCAGGACTTGTAGGGTGTGTCCCAGTATACAGTGGTTAGTACCTACCAGACGTGGTCCAGAGTAGAACCACAAATGAACCAGCGACTGGGTCGTGGGCTCCTGAGGCTCAATGATGTGTGCGGTAGGGTGAGGCTAGACTGTCTGGTCCGATCCCACAGAAGATCTACAGAAGTATTTGTTGCTGGTCCCAGATACCACAGAACACCTTCAGAGGTCTTGTGGAGTCTGGTGGTGCCCTGATGTGGTGCCTCGATGGGTCAATGCTGCAGCACAGATTTGACATTTTGGGGACTTTAAATGACCAAACTGCTGCTTGTGCAATTCCAAAGGGCAACCAAAGGTGAGACAGGAGACTCGAACTAGCCTGTTCTCTGTCCATGAGCTCACAAGAACCCACGACTGGCTAGCTTCTCTCTGAGTGAGATCATGTCGAGAGATTCCTCCGTTCTACAGAAAGCAGGTCCAGTTATGCAGTATTTCCTTGAACTCCCGCCCATATTGATGCACTGCTCTGGACAGTTAGCATCTTAGGACTTTGCTAAATCAGGCTTAAGGGAATCTGCCCTAATGCTAGCAGTTATCTTGTTTCCTAAAGGTTACTAGTGAAATGAAGCTGAAACTCTTCATCATTTAATTTCCTCACTTTCTCCATTACACATTTAGACTTTTAGGAAATGACTTGCCTATTAGGCCACTCGACTGAAATTAGCGATTACAGATCAGTACAGAAGATTAGTCCAGCCTCAGTACGCGTCTGCGCCGTGCGTTCGTTTAGTCTGTGCTGCAGTCTAGTTAAAACAATGCAGAGCTTCTTGAAGGATCATCAAATTATTACATGCTTCCATCACATAAATGTGCACTTATCCCTCCAGTGGGGTTGATTAGAGGCTCTAAATCAGGCCTAAACCTCCCGCAGTCTGAATAATTCAGTGAGGATCATCCTCCTACATCCTTACGTTCCCGCTCTAGTATTGATCATGAAATCTAATAAATGTGCCACATCTGGATGTTCGGAGAATTGCAGAAGAGGAGGAGGGGAGAGAGACGTCAGGCAGACAGACGGCAGAATGGGCGAATTTTACGGTTAGGCTAGGATGTGTTTGCAGGAAGCTAGTGATCATAGTAATGCGGTCTTAAGCCTTATTTATCCTTTTATCCCTCTGAGTACAGAAATGCGTGCATGTGCTTCAAGCGATACAAACGTTACTGCCCAGATACTTCCTAGCGTCAGCTCTGTTGACATGGTTATTGAGCAACACATCCAGTAGAGGGTTAGTTCGGAGTAGAAATCAGTCAAACATGGCGACGGCGGAGGAGCTTGTAGTTTAAAGTGAACTATTTGCCTACTGTGTTTGCACACAGATGAATGTGACCTTCGCCTCTAACCCATTCATGCAGTGAAACACACATACCAGTAAACACTAGGGGGCAGTGAATACACTTGTCCAGAGCAGGGGGCAGCCCCAAACCACAGCGGCCGGGGAGCAGTTGGGGGTGCCATGCTCAAGGACACCTCAGTCGTGTCTTGCCCTGTGTGGGGATCGAACCCGTGACCTTCTGGTCACAAGATCATGAGAATCCCCACCCACTAGGCCACGGCTGCGACCAAGTTTCAAAAAGACCAAAAAAAGACAGCGTCTAGACATCGGTGGTCTGTGAGGTCGTTAAATACTAAATACAAAACAAGTCGCACAACCTCTTTTCAAAAAGTTCCACCATTCGTGTCCATACGGAAGTGGCCGCATGTTGCACTGCCCCCACGGTAAGTACGGACAAGCAGCTCCCTCCATGTCAGTGACTTTTGCGTGTACCAATACACCAGTGTACGCTAAGTGCAAGAAATCTGGTACAGACGAGCCTATGCAAAATTCATATCAACAAAACCTATGCATGTAATTGGGTTTGTCCGCCAGAGACAGTTACAGAAGCTTTATAATGGTATGTGGTTTATTTAGCTGGCCTTCCATGGGCCCCTGGTACATCTACAGACGTCTCTGACAGGTGAACACTGAGATACGAGTTCCACCATCTCAAGTCCTGCATTTATTCTGATGGGTTTGTCCTCCTCTAACTGGACAATGCACCACCACAGACGTCTAGAGACACCAGATTATGGTTAGAGGAACACTTATCTGAATTTGGGGTTTAGTCATTTACACCTAAGACACCAGATCTCAAAATTGTGGAGCGTTCTGCAGGAAATACGGTGTTCATTACCTACTGAATATTGTCTTATTTTTGTAGTCTTACTCAACCAACCAAGTATTAGAGTGGTGTAAACCATGGCTAAACATGGATAAAATTAGACAAGGTAACCTCACTAAAGAGGTAGTTGGTCGTGTCAGAACTGCACAGATTGGAAGAGGCAATGATTGTCTAATATGCCGGGCAGGGACACTGGGAAACTGGGGAAGCGTGAAGAGAAGGAAGCTCAGCTGGAAGGACATATGGCAGAGAGATAGAAGCCAAAACCGCTTCCTGCTCAGTGCAACATATGACATCCTTTCCTCAGCACTGAATCTAGACTGGTCCAAGGTAACAATTCATACTGTGTCCTACCCTACACCCAGATTCAAACATATCCTCAACTGTACTCTCCAAGACTCTCCTGAAAACAAGCAAGAGAGCGACCATCAATGGCCTGCCTCCCAGAATAATCTAACCAAACATGCTGGGAGCTGGGACAGTAAAAAGCGTTTATCATTGCCTAGGTTCGGACAACTGGAGGCAGTTCGGGTCTGATCTGGTGCTTTTATCAAGCTTGCTGCACATTACACTGAGGTGCCAGAAAAACCTGAGTACATTTGCGTCTCACCAATCAAATGTACCCATTAGTGACGTTTCACTCTGTTTTACCAATCAAGCCGTCACATGACGGCACACAAACTGCCCGCGCAAAACACAGACGAAATAGACCACAGAAGCGTTAGCGTATGAACCGTGGGGGGCGGAGAGGGCAGTTGCATTTGTCCCCTCCAAAGGTTATACCATCTGTACTCCAGAACAGCTAAAAACTCTGATATCCGGTGACTTAGGTGTTAATGGCAAAACCCCAAACTCCTCTAGAGTGTTCCTCTAACCATTCAGCATGTCTAGACGTCTGTGGTGGTGCACTGTCCTGCTGGAAGAGGACGAACCCATCAGAACTAATACAGGACATGAACGGGTGTAACTCTTCACACATAGCGTTCACCTGTCACAGACGTCTGTAGATGTACCAGGGGTCCCATGGAATGCCACTAGAAAAACGAACCACATACCATTATGAACATTCCACAGGCGTGTATCACTTTATATACACACTGTCAGATGCAACCAATGATGTGCAGAGGTGGCGTTGCTTTGTATTTTGCATAAGCTCAAATATACCTGTTTTTCTGGCACCACCAGTGTATATATTTTGTACAGTTAACAGATCCTTGGAAATGTATGTAATCTGTGGATTCATAATGTAGTTAGGGTTTTACCTCCACGCTGGCAGCTTCTACCTCTAGGCTATTAAGGGATATGGAAAGTCGAGAGCCGACCACCAAGACAATGTATCGAAAGAAAAGTTTACACTGGCCTGCTGGAGACCATCTGACTCACTGTAACCAATAAAACCTGTCTGGTGAGGGGAATGAAGTAAGCCCCAGTATGCAGAATCGAGTATACAACTGAGAATGTACGACTGAGGTATAGTAACACTGCCATAAGGGCAATGCCCAGTGTTGCCCAGCGAAGTTGCCGTGTCCATCACATGCTACAAAAGGTGCATAAACTTGGATAGAAACATTTTTTTGGGGAACATTTAGGTCCAAAGATCAAGTCAGTAGGTTCTAGATGATAGAGCTGAAAGACAAATACAGTAAATAGTCTCAGGGAACTATGGTAGCGTTATGGTTAGTAAAATAAAAAAGACTTACACTTAAAGTGAAAGTGAAGTGAAGTAAACTATTGTGCTTGAAAACAGAGGAACGCAACCTCCGCTTTTAACCCATTCATGAAGTGAAACACACACACTAGTGAACACTAGGGGGCAGCGAAGACACTTGCCCGGAGCACAGGGCAGCCCCACACCCGGTGCCTGAGGAGCAGGATCGAACCTGGAACCTCCCGGTAACGAGACGGGTTGCCTAAACACTAGGCCACGGCTGCCCCCATTGTCATGGTGCCAGGATTGAACCCAGGACCTTCTGGTCACGATACCAGTGCCAGGATCGGATCTGGAACCTTACGGTCACGAGACTGGTTCCCTAACCATGGCTGCCAGGTGCCAGGATCGAACCCGGGACCTTCTGGTCACGAGACCGGTTCCCTAACCACTAGGCCACGGCTGCCAGGTGCCAGGATCGAACCTGGGACCTTCTGGTCACGATACCAGTGCCGGGATCAAGCCTGGGACCTTTCAGTCACGAGACTGGTTCATTAACCACTAGGCCACATGGTACAAAAAACAGCACCAGCATGGTCATGGTGAATAACAAGTTCATGGTAGCACTAGCATGTTTGCTGAATGTGGGCCACATGTGCTAGGCTTACGGTACTCTAACCTTCAGGCAGGGACAGCGAGGTTTGCTCCGGTACCCATAAAGGTTCCTGGAAAGAACAGGTATCAGGTTGTAACAATAGGTTATGAATTTGGGACTCCAGTTGAACTCACTGTTGAACCATTCTGGGGACATTAGGGGCAGTGAGGGTTTCTGACCAGAACCCTGTGTGTTTAAGCCTCAGCACTACCAAACTGTCAGAGTGTTGATGCTTAATCGTCTCTGCTTCAGGGACGCTGTATCATGGTTGACCCTGGGCTCTCATTTTCTTCTTTCCTTTGTCTTATTATCAGTCTCTGATCGTGCCTCACATCTGCTGTGCTACAATTTCCCTCCATCACCTTGAAACACACACCAACATGAAGCCACAATCTACACAAACACCCTCTCCCAGACACCCTAGGCTTTCTTGTCTTTGTGTACCTGAGGGACATGTAATCGCACTGGTCTCGTTTGTTTGTCAGCTGAGCTCAGGTTTAGTAAGACGTTCGGCAGCGTTTCTCTCTTACATCATCCACATGAATAAAACACCTGATCTCACCCTAATGACTGCTAATGCTAAGTAACACATGCACACACGCGCTTATTGGTAAACGCAATGCTGCGTGAAGAGCGTTGAGTAACGCAAGCGACGCCTGACCGGCGTTAGCCTCGAACAATAGAGAGACAGAGAGACAGCGAGACGGAGAGGCATCGCAGAAGACTTCTATAATTAACAAGCCATATTCGCGTGTGATGTAAGTGTGAGTCGGTGTGTGTGAGCTCAGCTGCTCCTGATGTTGACGGATATCCAATACGCTGGATGGTAAAACATCTGAGCGCTTCCTGAAACGCAAGCGTCTTCCCATCACCAGGCATGACGTCGTCGCATTTAGCAGTTAGATTGCAGTGAGAACCTGAGCAGCTCCCGAGAGGGCAGGAGGGTGGTGGGTTTTTTTTTAGTGATTCACCAATGAAGCTCAGGGTATTAGCTTAACTTATTGCCTATAGGAATCGTTTAAACATTGACTCGAGCGCTCATAAAAAATAAAAATAAAAAAAACTGCCAGTAGCTGTAACTCAATATACAGACCACAGACTGACTTCATCATCTGCCTTATCCAAGGAGACCACCGGGTTGTTTGAATGGTCGGCTCTGGGACAGGAACATGATGAAAATCCTATCATGCCCATAGACGCCAAAAGAAAACCTAGTACAGGTTTTTTTGAGCCTATACAAAATAACATAGTCTGGTGGTGGCTCCATAACAGTGTGGAGTTTGTTTAGCTTGCGTTCCATGGGACCCCTGGTACATCTCCAAACGTCTCTGACCAGTTCATGTCCTGCATTCATTCTGATCGGTTTGTCCTCTTCAAACAGGACAAAGCACCACCACCACACGTCTAGAGACACCAGATTGTAGTTAGAGGAACACTCATGTGAGTTTGGGGTTTAAGTCATCAGACCTCAACGTTATCGGACATGTCTGGGATGCCATGTAATCGTGGAAATCCTCCACCTCGAAATACACAAAAATTGTGGAGGTTCTGCAGGAAGTGGTGTTTATTATACCTACTGAATTTTTTTTTCTGTAGACGAGCTTGTGTGCATGCCCTGTGGAGGACCTAACAAGTATTAGTACCAGGTACATCAGTGTATCTTGGAGCACAGTGAAATATTTTACCTGGAATATCCCAGGTTGTTTGGAAACCTGGGTCGGAGTGCATGGTCAGCCATGACACAGGACCCCGGATCAGAGACGGTTAAAGGCCTTGGCTCAAACGGCGGTATCTTGGCAGTGCTGGGGCTTGAACCCCCAACCTTCTGGTGAGCCACCACTGCCCACGCTTGATTAACAGAACTGCAATTAAGCATCTGTTTGAGTTGTGTTGTTGAATGCCTACAGTGCTCATCAGTACAGCTTGACACGCGTCAAGACGTCGATATCGATGTCTCGCGGCGTTCTCACAGACAGACATTTCATTCTTAGTCAGCTTGCATTAAACCGGCACTCAGACACCGGGACGTAATTTAACCCAGCAGGTGATTATTCATTTATCTCATTACAAAAGCAACACGCTAACATTAGCATGCTAAGATTACAGTCGAATTAAGCAAAAGGGAGCGATTCTGGTTTCATTAGCTCGCAATACACCCAAGGACAACCTAACAAGGTCGTTATTAAACTATCGACTGCTTTGCTTTTTTAAACCGAATGTTCAGACAAAGAGGGAAAAAAATGAAGCACATCAACTACGGGATCAAATCCATTTACAGCTCCACTTACCGTAGGGCTGAGAGGTTGAACTTTCTGGACTCACTTGCTCCCTTGGGAAGCATTTGTGGAGGAGCTGAAATGTTAAAGCGCTGATGCTGGCGTCTGGTTGGATCTGACGTCGCTCACGGCTGATGGAGGTAAACACAACCTGGCATCCACCTACGGGATGTACAAGCCCCGGGACCTCTTCTACCTCTTTTACCTCTCTGCCTCCGTTTCCACTTCTGCCTCCAATCTCCACCTCCTTACTGACTCCTTTAAATCTCCACCTCCTTACTGACTCCTTTAAAACTCCACCTCCCTTTAGACTCCTTTAAATCTCCACCTCCTTACTGACTCCTTTAAATCTCCACCTCCTTACTGACTCCTTTAAATCTCCACCT
>JAOVVF010000035.1:2203267-2214176 GCA_028565595.1 Duopalatinus emarginatus | reverse complement strand
TATCTATCTATCTATCTATCTATCTATCTATCTATCTATCTATCTATCTATCTATCTATCTATCTATCTATCCATTGCTCATCTCTCTCTCTCTGTTCTTCTATTTCAGTTTCAACTCTCTCTCTCTGTGTCTGTCTCTCTCTCTCTTGCTCTCTCATCACCCTGAGCAACCAGTCAATAAAGCAAAGCATGCTGGGAAACCGAGTTCAAAACCCTACCTAGCTAGATTTAGCTCATAATGCTAATCCTTTTACATGGATTAATGTACCCAAATAACAGCCTACCCAGGTAGTAAATAAGTCATGGCCCAGATCTGGCCCACACGTAATAGTTCATCCGCTCCACATACCGCAGTGGAATGACGCCAGTGTTTCATTGGAATTTAGGTACTGTCAAGTAAAGTAAAGTGAAGTGAAGTACTCTGTTGACCACTGTGCAGTGGAACTGGCCACCACTAACCCATCCATGCAGTAAAACGCACACGTAAACACTAGTGAACACACTAGGGGTGGGCTGCCCCGATCCACAGCACCCAGGGAGCAGTTGGGGGTTCCATGCTCAAGGGTACTTCAGTCGAGTTTTGTCAGTTGTGGGGCCTGAACCTGCGACCTTCTGGTTCCAATACAAAACAACAAACAAGCAACACACGTCATTTACACACCTGTAATCAACATCATTTTCACATACAATTTCACATGTAACCGGTGTCATGCTGAAGACTTCAGTGAGGAGAGGTTTATTTAATATTTATGGAAGGAGTCTCCAGTGTCGATGTAATAGTCAGTAGGTCTTCCATTACAGGACAGTGGGGTTAATGAAAAACACTTTCTTTATAACTTTTATTTTTACTCCTCTAAGAAAATGAGATCATCATAGACGATGGAGTGAGGAAGTCAGACCACATGCTCCACATTTGTGGAGGAACAGAGAGTGTGAAGCTCCTTGAAGTCCACATAACCAAGCACCAAACATACACCACCTACAGTAACACCTCATACCTAACCACAAGGCCACAACAGAGACTGTATTTCAGAAACTTGAACCAAGTGCAACTCCGGTAAGACCTCCTGGTGAACTTCTCCTGGAGCACCACTGAGATCATCCTCTCCAACAGCACCACTGTGTGGTACTACTACTGTGTGTAGTCAGGGAACTGATCATCAGGACTGGAGTTCCCCAACCTGTACAGTGTCTACAGGTTGTAGTTTATTATTTTATTTATGATTTTTAATTTCTGTAGTACTTCCTCTTGAAGACGCCACACTAAAAGTCATTGCACACAGTAATGACAGTAAAGGCTCTATACTGTTCTATGGCTGCTATGATATGTGGTATTGTGATAACTCATGTTGTAAAGCTTCCCTAACGTTAAAATGGACTGTTAATGGAGGAGAAGTCTGGGGTTGAGGTGTTGGTCTTAAATCGATGACATCATTGATAATCATTGGAATGTTTCCTGGCTGTGGTGTAAGAGGAATAAAACACTTCAGGTTGTTTTGTTATAGGAAATTAATCAACACTGACTTTGTGACAATAACTAACTTGACACCACTTGGCTCGGCGTCACATCCTACACCATGTCATTGGTTCATTTCCTACAACAACACCTCCCCCCCACCCCCCACCCGCCACCCGCCGTGTGTTTTTTCATACTTCCTTTTTATTTATGTACGTTTGCAGTTGTGTAAAAGAACAATTCTCCCCATACACAGTTACAGTAATGTGTATTATCGATAGCTCCCTTTCATCCTAGCGATAAAGTGAAAGTGAACTATTTGCCTACTGTGTTTGCACACAGAGGAATGTGACCTCCGCATTTAACCCATCCGTGCAGTGAAACACACACACCAGCCCGGAGCAGCCCCAAACCATGGCGCCCGGGGAGCAGTAGGGGAGTTTCTTGCCCTGGGCGGGGATTGAACCCACAACCTTCCAGTCACGAGACCGGTTCCCTAACCACTAGGCCACAGTTGCCCCATGATATGTTTGGCTGTACAAAACACTTTCCATCACCTTCACCAGGCAACTTCAGCCTAAATCAAGATCTAATCTCTTTCACCTGCGTACTGAAGCTCGACCAAGAAGAACATTGCACAAGGAAGCGGTTCTGACGTAAAAACAGGATCATACGTCTCTCTGAAACGAGACAGGTCAGGTCTACTCACGTCCTGTTGGTTCTGTTTATCCTGGATGATCAACCTGAATTCCAGTTTGACTTCTCATGTGCTTATGCTTTGTTCTGAAGTCTGACTGATACTGTTTGAAACTGGTCCTGATTGTTTCAGTACACCTACCATATCTACCCTGCTTGTGATGGAGACTTGCTCTGTTATACTTAACTTAAACATATATAAATATAAATGCATACTTTATATATATATGCAAGAAAACACTATACTACATTATCCACATGCATACTATCTTTAAGTGCATACGTCTTGTACTACGGCTAAATCTACACTTTATCTACAGTACATCCAAGTACAAACTACTACTACTAATCTATATCCAAATGCATGTACGCCTTCATGTACACCAATCAGCCTTAACATTAACACCACCTGCTGAAACAACTCTGACCCACTGAGGCATGGACTCCACGAGATCTCCACCCTGGAGGTGTTCTGTGGTATCTGGGACCAAGAAATTAGCAGTACTTTTCTTTGTTGGTTTGCTGTTCCAGACCTTTAGACCCTACGAACATCAGTGAGCCTTTGGGAGGCCGTGCGCCTTTCACCGGTTCTCTGGTCGTCCTTTGTTGGACTGCTTTTAAAAGTGAAAGTGAACTTATTTGCCTACTGTGCTTGCACACAGAGGAACGTGACCTCCACATTTAACCCATCCATGCAGTGAAACACGCTCACACCAGTGAACACTAGGGGGCAGTGAACACACTTGCCCAGAGCGCGTGCCCCCAAAACACAGCACCCAGTAAGTAGTAGAGGGAATTAGATGCCTTGCTCAAGGATACCTCAATCGCATCTTGCCCTGGGTGGGGATCGAACCCGCAACCTTTCGGCTGCCCCCATTGGTATTAACCACTGTATAGTGGCACACAACCTACAAGACCTGATGTTTTGGAAATGCTCTGATGCTGTCATCTAGACATGCCAATTTGGTCAAAGTCTTTGGTCATCTTGTTACTATGGCACCTGTCAAAGGTGGGATATATTAGGCTGCAAGAAAATAGTCAGTTCTCAAACCTGACATAATGGAAGCAGGAAAAATGGGCAAGCATAAAAATCAGAATGACTTTGACCAAGGCCAAATTGTGATGTCTAGACGACTGGGTCAGATCATCTCCAAAACAGCAGGTCTTGTGGGGTGTGTCCCAGTACACAGTGGTTACTGTCTACTACAAGTGGTCCAAGAAAGGACAACCGGTGAACCGGCAACAGGGTGTAAACAGGGTGTAGGGTGTAAAGGCTAGCCTATCTCATCTGGTCCCATAGAAGATCTACCTTCAGAGGTCTTGTAGAGTCCATGCTTTTATAAATCAGAGCTGTTTCGACAAATCTATTTTTCGACATGACCTCCTGCTTTTCAATCCACTTTGTCCGTCTATCAACAAGCTCTCATTTTCCATCATTTAAAAATGTTTTATTCTGAGCTGCGAGCCACTAATGCACCTCTGTCACTTCTTCATCAGACGTCTCTTCATCTTCGTCCTCTTAGGGCTTCTTACAGGGGACCACACTGGTGACAGTCTGATGGGGTAAGATCAGGACTATAGTGAGGATGCTTTAACACCTCAAAATAAAGTTTTTGGAGAATGTTAGAGGGCGGCGTGAGGGCCTGTCTGTGAATCACAAAGTTTAAACATTTAAAAGTACACTTTGCATAATACATCTAATTAAATACCTAACCAAATCAGTTGAAAAGCACAAACATAGACTGTTGTAAATGATGTAACCATAATAATACATAATGGTTCATTGCTAAATGTGTTGAATGTAATGAACACACATAAATACTACAAATCAAGATAGAAATTAATATTTGTAATATGAAGGATGGACACTAGAGGGCAGCATAGTTGCATCTTACTGCAGTTGGGGCAACTTTTCTCCTGCACCATGTGTTATTTTCTCTTTTCGGCTACTTGTGCATGCTTTACTGCTGCTCTCCTGAATATTGCATTCAGCGTTTTGTCAGTGTCGATTCATACGTTAGCAGACTGTGACTCTCGAGAGGACGGACGGATTCCTTTACGAAGTTCGCAGTGAAATATAGAAGCATGCGATGCATTTTTTCCTCTCCTTCTCCCCTCTGAGACTCGATCATTAGCCAAGTACGAATACCCTGCATACTTTTTTACATACTGCTTGCAGAATTGCTCTGGTGCTCAAGTTCATCCAGTGTACACAGATTCGTGTGTGTGTGTGTGTGTGTTGTGCACTTCTCTTTACTGCTAATGCAAATTCCAGGCAAGAAGACTAAAACATACAACAGGCATAAATCATTCATGAGCCTTGAATGTAAATGCGGTGCAGATTCGCTTTGATCCAGGGGTCATTTTCATACACGGCAATGTGGCTCTCATTTCAACTTCCTCACTAAATTGTCCTGAAGTAAGATCACCGGGTCCGGGGTCAGCTTGTGACATTTAGGTCCTTCGCACAAACGTCCGACCTTTGGATGTGTGCTTTGTTGTCCGTCTGAGAGCCGCAGGATGGTGGGTGTGTTTTTAAGTCCCTTTAAAAGTAATGAAACACTGACTGGTTGCAGTTGTGGGAAATGAATCAGTGGCAGGATGGTGTGATGGCTGTGGATGGTTATTTATCTACATGTGACAAGGACCAGACTGTGGTGTCTAGACGACTGAGCCAGAGCATCTCCAAAACAGCAGATCTTGTGGGGTCTGTCCCAGTATACAGTAGAGGTTTGCATTGGGATCTGGGTCCTGCGGGTCCCAAAACAAATCTTACGGTAACGGGCGGTTTGCACTTAGCTGTGGGCGGGAATGGGTGGCTAAAACAAAACACTGCGGGATTATAGACTATAGCCTAAAGGTAATTCCAAATAAAAAAAATAAATAAAAAACAGAGAATGACTATAGAATATGAAACTGCCTTTATTTCATTTAAAAACTACATGAAAATAACGAAATAGGAGCGCTATTCCCGACAAGTGCGTCAAAAGCTGCAGGCCAGGTAAACGAAACAAAGCCCAAGAATCTCTTTATTATTAATATCCTATATTACATTTTCTCCTGTGGGATGGAGAAGACACAAAATTAATGCATCTGGAGCAATGTGCGGGAATAATTCTCATAGCTTCGCAGGTTGCAAGTGGGAGTGGACATACACATCGCAGGAATGGGCGGACATGTTGCTTACACGTTGCTGTCGCGGGCGGTAACGTTCAGAAATTTGGCGGGAGCGGGCAGGAGCGGGAAGAAGAAAACAGTCCCGTGCAGTTCTCTAGTATACAGTATACAGTGGCCGTGGCCTAGTGGTTAGGGAACCGGTCTCGTGAACTTAAGGTCACAGGTTTGATCCCCGCTCAGGGCAAAACACGACTGAGGTGTCCTTGAGCAACTAACTCCCCCAACTGCTCCTTGGGTGCTGTGGTTTGGGGCTGCCTCCTGCTTCCGGCAAGTGTGTGATGACTGCCCCCTAGTGTTCACTGGTGTGTGCGTGTGTGTTTCACTGCACGGATGGGTTAAATGCAGAGGTCACATTTCTCTGTGTGCAATCACAGTAGGCAAATAGTTCACTTTCATTACTTTCGTTATGTATATATGTGCAGCGATTAGCCATGACATTAAAACCGCCCTGACCCCACAGACATTGACTCCACAAGACCTCTGAGGGTGTTCTGTGGTATCGGTGGCACCAAGACATTACCAACATCCTGTGGATCTTCTGTGGGATTGGACCAGACTGTCCAGCCCTCACACCCAGTGAGTGAGTCAGTGTGTTATTGAGCGCCCATGACCCTGTCTCCGGTTCACCGATTGTCCTTCCTAGGACCACTTTGGGTAGGTACTAATCACTGTATACCAGGGCACACACCGGAAGACCGGAGATGCTCTGACCCAGTCGTCTAGACATAACAATGTTGCTCCTTTTTCCTGCTTCCAATACATTAATTTTAAGAACTGCCTAATATAATCACACCACTTGATTTGAATGCGCTAGGCTCGTGTTTGCACTTCTGCTAGATGCTAACTGCATTTCATTGTCTGGTACCTGTACTGAGCAATGACAATAAAGCTTCATCTGTCTCTCTGTGTGTCTAGTGATGGCGTAACTGGATGATACATCCGGACTTTGAGGGGTTAACACATTCCTCGACTCTTCATTCTTGCTTGCAGTCGCGCCGGTCTCGATGTCAGCAGCTGCCGTTGTGCTGAATTCCTCACAAGTGAATCCCATTCTCGTTCTAAATACGTTGCTGTATCTATGGAGTCCTGTTGTGTTTTATACCTCGACAGCGCCACTGTAACGCCTTCTGCTGCTCGCTCAGACGTTAACCAGTGCCCAGGTTTATCCCTCGGTGCCAAAGACTCGGAGTGGAAACTGAGCTCGCTTGATTCTTTCTCCGTTCTTAACTTCAAACTGGATTCAGCTGGCCAACTTTTAGCCACAACTCACACACACACACACACACACACACACACACACACACACACACACACACAGAATACACTGATACCCTACACACACACACACACACACACCTCCCAGCTTCAAATTATATCTGGCACAGTCAATTCCACAGTGGCACAGCTACCGTGTAAGGCAATATGAACCAAAACACTGCATTAAAGAGGACGAGTGAGCAGGTCGAGGTTCTGACTAAATGGGATTATTGTCTTCTGGTGATTTATTATTTTTTTATAGAAGCCATTTTCAAGCTGTCCAAAGCGTCTTGTTGCTTTAGTGTGCTTTTTTTTATTTACACTTTTTCTTTTTGGCACAAAGCCCAATGTCTGGAAGTGGATGTATGTGTTTGAGAGCATGTACATGAGGCTCGGGGTGTTTTACAGCCATCTTGAGATGTTTAGACGTATTATACGTCTTTATTCATTTATCGAGATTAAGGGTCTTGATCACGTTTTCATTTTTGGATTTAAACTCATAAACTTCTGGGAAACCTTGAAAGAAATAATTTCCACATATTTTAATATCTGACCAGTCAAGACAAGCCATGTTTCAGGGTCTGAAATGCTTTATCACTATTATTACTACTGTTTTACTATCACACTGACCTTACAGACGTAATAATGCTTCCAGACTGATCAACAGATCTAATCTACTGCCTCTTCTCTCACTCTAACACACCTCACCACACCGTTAGACTCTGATTCAGATTCAGATTTGTGTTTTATTTCATTTACACCACAACAAATTAATTAATGTAATGAAATGTCCTTATTGCCAATTAGATGCGATTATAGCAGCTATAAACAGTCCTTCCCTTTATCGTTTCTCACCTCTTAATATTAATAAGACAATCACAAAGCCATGATGTTTATAATGCTTTACCTCTGACACTGGAGACTCCTTCCAAAAATGATTAAAATCAATCCGAGTGTTACTACAGATACAATAGAGTAAACATATCAAAATTACCCTGAAATGTGATGTGAAATCCTAATGAAATCCTGTAAAATACTAATACTGTACAAGACATGATGTTTTATTTTACTTGCTATTTTACAGAGTACATGTTGTCAATCAAAACGTGAACGCTGAACCGCATGGACTTGGTTAGCTTAAAAATTACGTAAGTTTCATTATTATATTTATCTAAATCAGCAGTTCTCAAACTGGGGGCCAGGGGCCACCCGGGGGCCCACCAGGAGGCGCTAGGGGTGGCTGCAGGAAAGCATTAGCGGTTGTATCTCTCTTTTTCTTAATGAACTTAACTTAATCACGTTTAATGAAAAAATGTGATCTATGATTTAAAAAATAATTATTTTAAAAACAGTTATAATAATAATAATTAAAAATGAAAAAATGTTGTATGTTATGTTAAAAAATACATATCTGCAAGCCAATCACTATTCACAGTCTGCGGTGACTTGGCAGGTTGTCCATCCTTAGAACAGCGCCACATTGCTAGACGCTACGGTGATATCCAGGAAAATGGACAAGTTTCTGGTAGAACAAGAGCCTGGTCCATCAGGTGAAAGTAGTGTTGGATACGAGCCTAGTGCAAAAAAATATACTGGGGTTTTGTTTGGTAGTGGTGGTAGTGGAGGGTTTACAGTGGCACTTACCATCTTTGGAGGCTGGTCTCCACAGGGGCAGCCGTGGCTCAAGGTTAGGAAACTGGTCTTGTAACCGGAAGGTTGCTGGTTCGATTCTCCTAACTGACAAGACATTACTACTGACTGCACTGGACTAGTGTGTTCACTGCCCCCTAGTGTGTGTGTTCACTAGTGCATGGATGGGTTAAATATAGAGGTGAAAGTCCTCTGTGTGCAAACACAGAATGTCAATCACTTCACTTCACTTCACTTCACTTTACTTTATTTTCATCTCTGTTTTTGCCTGTATTTAAGGAAATCCTACAAAACTTGGAAGCAGGAACATCTGGTTGTAGATGCTTTTTGGCCTTGTTTGTCTCAGATGTTGATTATTGTATCAGGTTATTGAAGATTGTCTCGGATGTTTTATTATTATGTCATTTATTTTTTATTTCCACCATAAATTGTTAGTGTATTATACATCTGCAGTCCCGTCTGCTGCCCGACTTGGCCCGGACGTTGTCGTAATTCTCACTGAGTTTTCATTCTGGTTAAATAAAAGGTTAAATAAATATAACACAAATTTACGAATCCTTCCGTGATTTAACCCTTATTCTAAACCTCAGACTCTTAACCTTTAGATTTAAATCATGAGCAGCTTCACTTGAATGTCAGTGAATTTCTTGTATTTAGGCAGAAAAGGTCACTAATTAGACGCCTGCAGACTTTCGTCGAGACGAAATCAGTCTGGTGTATCGAAACCCACTGAATCATCTCAGGATGCAGGCGGTGGAACAGGGTCAGGGTTAAAAATACTGCTTAATATATACAAACGTGTGCTTTCACTTTGACTCCGACTCCCCGAAGCGATCCTGAGGCCTCCTTGGCAGCGGTTCACTCCCGAAACCTCTCAGTCCACCCATCATCAGCTATTCCAAGCATGTTAGAAATGCACGGTTCTGGCAACTCCGGAGAACCCAATGGAACAAACTGCAGCCAAGTTGGACATTTTTTCTCTATTTCGGTTATTACTGGGAGAAAATGACAACTTTCGAACAGACCTTGGCCTGTGTGTTGGAACGCAGCACCGCTCCGGCCACGTTGTGATGCTTGGAGCTGGATGAAGAAGCGTTATTGAATTTCATACAAAGCCACATCTCATATAGAGCCCACGTGTGTCTATTTATGGCTGTGATAGTTTAGAGTTGTGTGGTGTGTGGTACTCTCTGATCTACCCTGACGTAGGCACATGAACTGTTATACAGACGATCGAACAGGGTCGGTATTAAATATACAGCTGTTTGGAAATAAAGCGAAGAAACAACTGCTGTAACATAAACCGGTACTGGTCTCGCTAAATGTAACTATAAATGGATAAAAACGTGTAATCCTTTAAAGATTAAACACCTGAAGTTGTTAGTAACTGCTGTGGTATAAGAGGAATAAAAAACTGATGTGTTACCGTACTTCTGTTTTTTGTCGAGCTTCATCTCACCATCCCATGGTTGATTATTTTCCTGTAACAGCACAACACCAAGGGGTCTGTAAAAACGCTGACTCATACTTTATCTACAGTGTATCCAAGTACATACTACATTTAAACTACATCTATATCCAGGACAATACCATGTCTAAATGCATACTACATCTATATCCAAGTGCATACTATGTTAAATGCATACTACATCTATATCCAAGTGCATACAATGTGTAAATGCATACTACATCTATATCCAAGTGCATACAATGTGTAAATGCATACTACATCTATATCCAAGTGCATACTATGTTAAATGCATACTTCCCATACTTGCACATTTTGCGACAGTTTAAGGTATAGTTTATCTACAGAATATCTAAGTACATACTACATCTAAATGCATAATAAATCTATATGTAGGAAAATACCATGTCTAAATGTATACTACATCAATATTGAAGTTCGCACTATGTTTAAATTCATACTTACCATGCTACAGCTAAAGGTATAGTTTATCTACTGGATATCCAGATACATACTACATCTAAATGCATACTACCTCTATATCCAAGTGCATTGTATGTCTATATCCAAGTATGTACTATATGTCTAAATGCATACTACATCTATATCTGCATGCATACTATGTTTAAATGCATACTTTCCATGCTACAGCTAAAGGTATAGTTTATCTACAGTGTATCCAAGTCCATACTACATCTAAATGCATACTACTTCTATATCTAGGAAAATATCATGTCTAAATGTATACTACATCAATATCCAAGTGCATACTATGTTTAAATGCATACTTCCCATGCTACAGCTAAAGGTATAGTTTATATACAGGATATCTTAGTACATACTACATCTAAATGCATACTACATCTATATCCAGGAAAATACCATGTCTAAATGTATACTACATCAATATTGAAGTTCGCACTATGTTTAAATTCATACTTACCATGCTACAGCTAAAGGTATAGTTTATCTACAGTGTATCCAAGTACATACTACATCTAAATGCATACTGCATCTATATCGAAGTCCATTGTATGTCTATATCCAAGTACATACTATATGTCTAAATGCATACTACATCTATATCTGAGTGCATACTATGTTTAAATGCATACTTTTCAAGCTACAGCTAAAGGTATAGTTTATATACAGGATATCTAAGTACATACTACATCTAAATGCATACTACATCTATATCCAGGAAA
>JAOVVF010000035.1:2192092-2203167 GCA_028565595.1 Duopalatinus emarginatus | reverse complement strand
TAGTTTATATACAGGATATCTAAGTACATACTACATCTAAATGCATACTACATCTATATCCAGGAAAATACCATGTCTAAATGCATACTACATGTATATCCAAGTGCATACTTTGTTTAAATGCATACTTCTCGTGCTACACTTAAAGGTATAGTTTATCTACAGTGTACCCAAGTACATACTACATCTAAATGCATACTACATCTATATCCAAGTGCAATGTATGTTGATATCCAAGTACGTACTACATCTAAATGCATACTACATCTATATCCAAGTGCAATGTATGTTGATATCCAAGTACGTACTATATGTCTAAATGCATACTACATCTATATCTGAGTGCATACTATGTTTAAATGGATACTTCTCATGCTACAACTAAAGTTATAGTTTATCTACAGGATATCCAAGTACATACTACATCTGAATGCATACTCTATCCATATCCAAGTGCATTGTACGTCTATATCCAGGTACGTACTATATGTCTAAATGCATACTACATGTATATCTGAGTGCATACTATGTTTAAATGTATACTTCATCTACAGTATATAAGTGCATTGTATGTCTATATCCAAGTACATACTATATCTAAATGTATAAAATACTACATCTAAATGCATACTACATCTATATCCAAGTGTATGAATGTATACTTGCATACAAAAGTCAGTAAATTAATTTCTGATGTATTTTTTCACTGCACCACACAAAAATGTCAGGTGTCCCGACCACACTGGTTGTACCACCTGACACTGAAAATGTTCCAACCTAATTATAGGTGCAACTTAACTGTTTATATTAATATTTAAGAGACAAAACGTTTTTTCATTCAGCTGTAAATGTCATTTGGTCTCCTCTGAATAACTCAGTATAATGTTTACTGTTATTACGTCTTCACTTCAGAATAAAAGTCCCCTGATTACAGTTGCGCCACACTGACATTCGAGAACATACAAATTGCTGCATGAAAGTTTTTTAATTATCTCAACAAAAACTAAAGCTAAAACTATTAGTATTTATAAAATCTTGCCACATTTTTAATTTATTAACAGTGAAACACTATTTTTAATTCTCCCAGTGTGTTTATTTGACAGTTGCACCACCTGACGTTTTGGGGGTTTGAGATGAAAACGTTACAAAACACATATTATTAGAATGAACTGAAAATTCAAACTAAACAGGTTTTATAGAATAAAGTGACACATGAGTCATGAATTGATTCAAATAATAATAAATAAATAATAAAACACTGGGAAACAGAAATGTGCTCGTCACATCACTGACACTAATGCAGGCTGCATCTACTGTACGTCCAGCATAAACACTACACAGAAACACATTAAACTTCTCAGAAGAAGTCAGTGAGCGTTCGTGTGTGTGTGTGTGTGTGTGAGCTGCTTGGCTGACCCGGACAAGGCGGCGTTCAGGTGTTCGTGGTTCAGTAACGAGCTCTGAAACATGATCCCGTAGATCCAGCAGGCCTCCCAGTCTGACCTCCCATGAGTCTGCCAACACCAACACTTTCAGGTTGTAAGAACGTTATTACAGTTATTATATCTGGGTTTGGCGAGGCCTATCAGCCCTGAACGGAAACTCCTAATTGAATATTCTTACAGTGTTTTATTTCTCTCTCTCTCTCTCTCTCTCTCTCTCTCTGTCTCTCTCTCTCACACACACACACACACACACACTCTCTCTCTTTTATTATTATTATTATTATTTTTTTTTCACAAAAGTGTGGTCATAATCGGCCCGAGATCGAAGCGAGGGTGTCATTTATGCGATTCCTTTAAAGTCAGAGGGTTTGGCAGCCAATTCTTCGCCACTGAATAACGTGATTGATTTGCACCTCAGTCCACAATGGAGCGCTTGAGTGTGTGAGTGTGTGTGTGTGTGTGTGTGTGTGTGTGTGTGTGAGAGAGAGAGAGATCGTTACCATAAAGGCACGGCCGGCTTACTTTGCTTAACTGCTCTATTAAATAAATGGCCACTTAATATCGCTGGCCTGCCACAGAGCTAAATTGCTCTCAGAGCTCCAGTATGTAACATTTGCTTTCCGTATGCAACATAATCGTGTGCTTATTCCTACGCACTAATGCATGAAAGCTTATATTCTCCAGCCAAGCATGCGCTTACACACTGAGGAGTGTATCGACCATATGACATGTAAAATCGTATACAGGTTACAACAGATTATCCTACGTATTAATGTACGTATTCAGATAATAAGTCCTCCTGGATGCAATTTGAACTAGCAGCTCGTTGAACATTACAAAATAGTACTCAACGATATGGTCTGTTGCTAGGCAACTGATAAAAGGTTCCTAAGCATATAGATGGTTGTATAATGCTGTTTGAGGGCAGCTGTAGCCTTGTGGTTAAGGAAAAAGAAAGACCCAGGATCGATCCCTGCAACCACCAAGACTCGACTGAAGTGCCCTTGAGCAAAGCACCTAACCCTCAACTTCTCCCCGGTTGCTGCTAATAAACAGGTCTGCCCACCGCTCTGTGTCAAGCTAGCATCAGTGTACTTCCTCCATTCCTTCTACTTCAACATTTTCATTCTTCTCTCTTAAGATACAGATGTACATAAGATACAGATATACATGAAGTTTTCTTCCTTCTACCTAGTTTTTTTTTTTTTATAAACTGTAGGTTCATTCTCGACTACAGTTTCAGCCTCAACTGCAGTTTTAGCCTTGATTTCAGTATCAACTTCAACCTCGACTACAGCCTCGATTTCAACCTCGACTACAGCCTCGATTTCAACCTCGACTACAACCTTAACTATAGCCTTGACAACATAAATTTTATTGTTTATGTTGTTGTTTTTGTTGTTGTTTTTGTTGTTGATGTTGTTGTTGTTGTTTGTAAGGTTAGCTAGTCAGATATTTCACTAAAGGCATTCAGCATGCTTAAACCAGATGTTTAAAACATGTCTCTCTCTCTCTCTCTCTCTCCCTCTCCCTCTCTCTCTCTCTCTCTCTCTCTTTTGTATCCGCCTCTTTGTGCGCTGAGGTATGGAAAGTATTTGCCGCGCTCCTCTGAGGGCCATGCAGCTGGAACACACAGGCAGCAAAACTGGTGGAGATGAAGAGATAAACGTTAGAGAGGTAGACGATTGAAAACGTGGGATTGTTGGATAAAGTGTCAGGATCGTCATAAGACTGAAAAGAGCGACAGAAATGAAAAGTCCAGATACAGGTTGTGTTCATACGACAGAGTGCTGGTATTTCTAGAGGAATTTAAGGCTCAGGAAACCCATCAGATGTGTATACACAGAAGTGCCAGAAAAACTGGTACAAGTCTAATACTTGGTAGGTCTCCCACATGGCATGAGCTTGGAGATGTACCAGGGGTCCTGTGGAATGTCTGCTAAACAAATGCTATACCATTACATAGCCATCACCAACCTGTGTATTTTGTAATCTGTACAAGTTCAGTGTAGTTATTCATTAATGTCCAATAACAGCATGCCATACTATACTATACACATACTAAAGCACTAAGTACACAAACACACCAGTTAGTAAGTGTGCCTTAAACTGCTGACTGCCATGTACTGCCTGATACACCCAGCTAATAGATGGAGAATATTTGAGACTACTTCGAGTCACTTTCATGTGTGTGAAATCTGCAGACGGCGAGGTTTTTATTACCGCGACGTCCTCAGTGAGCGTCAAGAGAAGTACGTGTGTGTGTGCTGTTGCAGATCTTGTCGTAACTCCTTCAGCACTTTTTAAGCAAAATGGTAGTCTAGTAAATTACACCGACCGGCCCGCAATTTACCAGAAAGCTTCACAGACACAACAACAGGAAACGACAACAAATCACCAGTTCCCATGACAATATTTTTTCAGGTCTTTGTGACCGCAGTTTAGTGGCGTGTTTTTGATTCCACATATCCGTCTTCAGCGGTGGTGTAAAAGCAACAAGACTTTTACATCATGTATCAAGTTGTCTTACTTTTTACTGCTTTGTCTGGCATGTTTTATCCAGTGACTCGACTATTTTATAGCGTTTGGCAGAGGCCTTGCTTAAGGGCCCGGTGGGATTTGACCTCATGGCCCTCAGATCAGCAGATCAGTTCTACATTCTAACCCTTGAGCTACTGTTCTTTAGACCTGAGAACAACATGTACCCCAGGGTAATAAGGAACCCAAAATAACTTTAACGACACCAGCCCCTAATGTAGAGACGTCCCTGCACCAATCTTAGAGATGCCCCTGTCTTTAACATCTAGACGTCTCTGCCCCTAATGTAGAAACACCCCTTGTACTGAAGCATGAGGAGGACTAAAGAGAACCTTTACCGTCTTCAGAATCCCTTTTCTAAGCATTCACACTAGGAAATAAAATATACGGGTGGATGGAAGTCCTATTTTTTTGCAGATAAAAAAAAAACTGAAATGAAAAAGCTTATAAAACTTTCCCTCAGTGATAAACGGCCTGGTTCATTTTGTTTAGCTGATGAATGGACCATCTTCTTCATTGACATTCACTCTGCCAGAATCAGCTGAGAGAAGAAGAAAGACAGAACCACAGCTGAAACCTGTCTTCCTACACAACCGCACTGCGGCGGGATTAGTCCAAGCTCCAGTCAGGAATTTCACAATAACAAAGAGATTCGTCTCTGCTCCAGATTTGGGATCCGGACCGGAATGAGGATGGATTTTTGCAGCATAAAGAAGCGTTTAAAACATTTCAGTCGATCACTTACATTTGTTTTGTTTACAGTGAAAACACAGGTTTAATCTTCAGGAAACCTCGAGATTAAAACGGAATTTGAGGGAATTATTGCATATAAAATGCTTTATTTATTTCTAATAGTGGATTCCAGGATTTATGGTTTACTTTTGTTTTCTTTAAACCCAAAGTGACTCTCATATAATTCACCAGTCACACATGAACATGAACAAATACTCTATTATTTAAAATATCTATCTGTCTGTCTGTCTGCCTGTCTATCTATCTATCTATCCATCCATGTATCTATCTGTCTGTCTGTCTATCTATCCATCCATCCATCAATTCATGTATCTGTCTGTCTGTCCATCCATCCGTCTGTCTGTCTGTCTATCTATCTATCTATCCATCGATGTATCTATCTGTCTGTCTGTCTATCCATCTATCCATGTATCTATCTGTCCATCCATCCATCCGTCTGTCTGTCTATCCATCCGTCTATCTATCTATTCGTCCATCCAATTGTTTGTTTGTTTGTCTATATTTCATTTCTTTATTTATTGCTCATGTTTACTTGTATAGTTACTTGTTTGCTTACTTTCTGTTTTTTAATTGATTGATTTAATTAGTTGTTCTTGTTTACTTATCTATCTATCTATCTTTGTTTTAGTATTTTTACTATTTAACTCTGAACATTTACTCAACATTTATTTATTTACTTGATGAAAGTATTTGTATAGTATAAACTATTTGTCTACTGTGTTTGCACACAGAGGAATGTGACCTCCGCATTTAACCCATCAGTGCAGTGAAACACACACACACACACACACACACACACACACACCAGTGAACACTAGGGGGCAGTGAACACACTTGCCCGGAGCGGGGGGCAGCCCCAAACCATGGCACCCGGGGATCAGTTGGGGGAGTTAGGTGCCTTGCTCAAGGGCACCTCAGTCGTGTCTTGCGCTGGGCGGGGATCGAACCCGCAACCTTCCGGTCAAGAGACCGGTTCCCTAACCACTAGGCTACGGCTGCGATTCCCTTAAATATTAAATAAACATCTCTACAGAAACTGATGACCTGAGTAACACAGCCCATAGGTCATAAGATACAAGTCCCAGTGAATAAGCTGAAATGATAATCTATTAGAATAAGCGCCTATGCGCAGCTAGGTAAACACGTGTGAACCAACCGTTTTTGACCAATCAGATTGGAGACTTTACCAGCACTATGTGTGTAGAGGAGATTTCAAACAACTAACACAACTGAGAGGATTAATCCCGGGTGCTGAAACCGCTCCATGTATCGTGCAGACAAAAATGAGAACACGTTGTCAAGAAACCACACAAAAAAAAAGATGAATAACCAAATAACTCAGCATCTGCCACGTTATTGGCAGGAAACAGAAACAGAAAGTGATGTGTTATGGCACAATTTGTAATGCGTGGCCTGCTCGGCCTCTTTAATAGCCCATAATTTAACCTTCAGTGCTATAGGATCTGTTCGACCGGCGACTGGAAGAAAAAAAAATCCCTTCTAGAGTAGAGTGTCGAGTGGTTGAGTAGGCCTGTCTATTAAACTGTCACCGAACTTGCTGTTTTGAGCAAAATGTACTTATTTCACAGTAGTTGTAATAGCAGCGTCTTTATGGAGCTGTCAGAGCTGTCAGTAAGTCCGCAGAACGCAGTGCTAAGTGCTGAGGAGAGAGAGAGAGAGAAAGAGAGAGAGGGAGAGCGAGCAAGATGACAAGCCGTACTGACCGGGCTCGAGCTCACACGCTCCGACTGCGAGACAGTTAGAAAAACATGCAGTAGTGCAGCTGCATCGTTGAATGCATGTAACACGGACATATTTGGCTTCGAAACGGCCTTTGGCAGCTCGTGGTTAGGTAACGTCTCACAGGGAACTGATTTTCCACAGATGGCCTCGGTGTTCCTGCATTGGCAGAACCAGTTCAAACGAATAAACCTCCTTTTTCCTTAATTATCTTCATTCTATTATTATAGGCATCCGCATCTACACTAAAGTGCCAGAAAAACTGACAGGCCACAGGCTGGTGGTGGCTCCATAATGGTATTGGGTTTGTTTAGCTGGCGTTCCATGGGACCCCTGGTACATCTACAAACCTCTCTGACAGGTGAACGCTATGTATGACGAGTTCTACCAGTCCATATCCTGCATTCATTCTGACAGGTTTGGACACTTATATCAGGAACACTTTAGGGGGACAGTCATCTTGGTTTTGCCTTCTCACCTAAGTCACCAGATCTCAATGTTATCAAACACATCTGAGATGCCATGTAGTGCCTGCAGAATGTTTCCACAAGCCTGTGGAGCCCATGCCCCATTGGGGACCTTCCAAGCATTAGACTCGTGTACCAGTTTTTCTGGCAGACTATGGGACCGACAGATCCAGAAAAGACACAATAAGCCACATAAGTGTCCTGAATGACATCTGGGGTTATTCAAAAAAAGTGATTCTGAAAATGTTTAACACACTAAAAACCTATTCAGGACCTCAATATACATGTAGAAGGTTTTAACCCAGTTGCTGGTTTATTGTTCCTGAAAGCTCAGTGACGTATTGGATCCATTATTGGTCTCATTAGTGTCACAGTTCTGCCAGAAATGAACACATGCGTGGTGTCTAACGCCTGCTTCTGTAGCTTTGCACTCTAAATCTAATAAAGTCATAGACGCTATAGAGGTCATATTCAAATAGGGGCAAATGAGGTAAAAATGAGGCATCTTAGAAACATCCAGACCCAAAAATATCATTATTATTGACCATCAAACATCAGTCACGGATCTTAACGACAGTAAATAGGTTGAGGACATTACTGGCGTCCTTCATGAAGCTGAACAAATGGTTTTATAATGATTGTATAAAATAAACATTACACACAGTAATTCAAAATTTCCAGGATGTTTCAGCCCAAACCCTGGTTGCTTTTCCCAGGAGGTTCAGAACTGGATGAATCTACAGCGTTCAACAAGACGATGAGCCAAAATGAACAGATTTTTACATTGTAAAGGTTCTGACGACTATTGTTTCCCCCACAGGTTTGACCTCAAAACATCATTGTTGCATGTGGCAAAAAGATTATTCTAATTACTACACAACACTATTACTTTCACAAACACATACACTGGAGTACTGGAAAAATCCCCCATGCGGCATGGAGTTCGTGGAGACGTTCTGTAGCCAATGAACACCAGACTTGCTGCAGAACCGCCCACAATTCTGTATTCCGAGGTGTAGGATTTATGTGTTCCACAGCACGTTGCATAGCATCCCAGATGTGTTCAATAACAGTGAGATCGGGTGACCCACCTTTGCCTTTAGGTGGGAAAGGCAAAACCTCAAACTCAGACAAATTTACTCTAACCATAATTTGGGGTCTCTAGACGTGGTGGTGCCTTGTCCTGTTGGAAGAAGTCAAACCGATCAGAATGAATCCAGGACGTGAACAGTAATTCAGTAACTCGTCAGAAACAAGAGATACACAGCGTTCACCTGCCAGGGACGTTTGTAGATGTCCCAGGGGTCCAATAGATTGCGAGCTAAACAAACCTCATACTGTTATGGAGCCACAACCAATCTGTACCAGTTTTTTTTTGACAGTCTGTATTTTTTTAAAGCTTAACATCAAAGAATTAGTAATAAGTCCAAATTGAAGCTCTGGGTTTCCTGATGGGATAAAACGTGGCCTTGAGGCATGTCAAAGCATTGTTCCTTATGCTTGGTAAAATGATGGATCATCTCCAATAAACAGTGTCATGAAAAAGCTGTCAAGACTTTTTACAATCAGTGGAACAACCTGTTTTTTCCATCTAGTCTTGAAAAATTGAATGTAGAATAAAGCCAAACTGACACGGTGTAAAAGACGGAACATTTTGTGGTTTTATTTGTATATATAACAGTGGCAGGTTTTACCTTCATAGACCTCAACATCCACATGCTCAGTTTACCCCTGGTTTGGATCATAATTATAAAGCTGTATAAGTTAATCCAGCGCTACTGATGTCTCAGTTCTGACTGGCAGCTATGACAAAGGCCCCGGCTATAATGCAGATCACAGGTTTATATTAAAGGTAACTATCGGGGCAACCATTTGTAATTTGGCGTCTCTAGATGTCTGTGGTGGTGCATTGACCTGTTGGAAGAGGACAAAACTCATCAGAATGAATACACGACATGAACAGGTGGAACTCATCACACATAGTGTTCTCTTGCCAGAGACGCCTCTGGGTGTACCAGGGGTCCCGTGAAATGCCAGCTAAACAAACCCCATTATATTTCAGTCTGTATGAGTTTTTCTGGGACTTCAGTGTATATCTTTTTCTGTCATATGGAGAAGTGTGTGCTGGGATATTCCTTCTATTTCCACCCTGATGCTAAATTTCTGTGTCTGTTTCTCAAGGCCTCTTGGCTCCTTTCGGCTCTGTTGGAAAGTGATACCCTATTTACGCTGTCTGTACTAAATTGTATAACAGTTATAGTAATGTATGACTATTTAGATTACACAATCAAATAAATGTCCTATTGTTTTATACATATATATAATCAGACCATTGGAACGCCTCCTATTTTCTTTCTTTTCATCTCCACGTTCTTTTGAAGATATGCCAACAGCAAGTGGTTGTTTGGACATTCCCCACCCGGACTGTAGAGACCGGCATCTGATCCTCAAAACATCTTGGCTCTTCTGCCACTCATCTTTTAGCGCCGGCAGCCAAATCAAACACGGCCGAGGCAGCTGAGCACAGCGAGATAGAACCTCCCGGATTTTTTCCACATCCACCATGCCGCCAGATCAAATATTGTACACGGAGAAAAGGGACTCATCTTCCAGTGGAATTTTCTGGGAGGGGAAGAAAAAGCTTGGGAGGTGGCCGGGTTCGGGAGAGGTAAGATCAACTAAAAGGCCCAATCAACACTCTGTCAGTGCTCTTCCGGGAGATGTCTGCTCCCATGGCGAGGAGATGATGAGTGGACTTAGTAAATACAGTGGATCAAAGTGGGTTAGAAAAATGAATTTAGACATAACTGTCATCTGATCGAGGCATGGCCATGTTCAAAGATCCTCTATTGACCAATAGCTCATCTGATCTGTCAGCACTCATTCTGAACCCCGAACACTCCATTAGCTTGCTATATTCATCTCTCTCTGATGTCAGGTTATCTACTGAATACTAAAAAGCATGCTAAATAATGCTAGGTCACCCAAGCTATGGTGTAGACTTTACCCTATATCTTCGACATCTACACTTAGCTGCGTCTGCGATATCTCCTTTCAAAGAGAACGAGATGGCAGACCGCAAACTGCCTCCACCCTTAACCCAGCTGCTCAAACTGGGTAACTCAACACCCACCAGCCGTGGAATGACTGACTCTGAAGCGACTCAAACTACCAAGCCGATCCCACAGAGATAATATGGCTTCTGAAGATGGAAGGTGACTGACCACAAAGTATGTGCTCAAGTGAGAGTAAATAATTTAACCTTACGTATGGAAACATCAGTACCTTCTAGGCAGTAGTGAAGAACCTTCATAGTCGGAACCTGTTTCAGGTCACTTTGTGTGCATTGTGTGGCCTTTATTACAGTAGACACAATGTAATATTTTTTACACACATTTAGGTATATATTGTATTATGAGACCCGAAGTAGAGATCTGTTTTGTGTGGACCTCAATTCAAAGTGAGTGTATTATGACATAAGTATTTTGTCTGTAGCTGCTACAGACAGTAGCTGCTAATGCTGTGCAGTTGGCTGAAATCATTTCTGAGAGAAATTTTAGATTCAATTCATAAATATTCATACACATTTTACTATATGTTGTTAATTGACACTAATGTTGCTAGCTGGTTAGCTAACATCAGCTAATATGAGAGGATTTCTCATGAGGATTTAGCTAGCTAACCTGTGGTCTGAATTCTATCTGGCTAACATCAACTACAGTGACAGGATTTCTGAGTAGATTTTCAACCGATTTCTATTATGTTGTTATGTTTATATAAAATCATAACACCTTTTATATATGTTCATAGTTTTCAATATATTCAAGCTAACCTAGTGGGGGCAGCCATGGCCTAGTGGTTAGGGAACCGGTCTCGTGACTGGAAGGTCTCAGGTTCGATCCCCGCACAGGAACAAATGAGGTGCCCTTGAGCATGGCACCTAATTTCCCCCAACTGGGTGCTGTGGTTTGGGGCTGCCCCCCGCTCTGGGCAAGTGTGTTCAATTTAATTTTATTTGTATAGCGCGTTTAACAATGAACATTGTCTCAAAGCAATACAGAAAATAATGAAAAGGGTTATACATTTATAGAATTATTAGAAATTTTATCCCTAATGAGCAAGCCGGTGGCGA
>JAOVVF010000035.1:2168432-2179389 GCA_028565595.1 Duopalatinus emarginatus | reverse complement strand
ACACACACACACACACACACTCACACACACACACACACAGAGAGAGAGAGAGAGAGAGAGAGAGAGAGAGAGAGAGATGTTTATCCTGTAATATCAGTGTGTGAAAAATAAGTTTTCAGTAAACAGGTTTGACAAGCTGCTTTACAAAAGAGAAAATAGAGAGATGAAAGAAAGGCAGGAAAAAAGAGAGAGAGAGAAAGAGAGAGAGAGGAGAGAGAGCAAGAGAAATAGAGAAAGAGAATAAATTATTGTTGTTGTTGTTGTAAATCTTGTTCTTTTCTGATGTTGTTGTCTTGTATGTGTTTGATTTTGTACCCCAGCTTTGTGCAATACAAATGTAAGACTTGACAATAAAAAATGAAATTAAAATTGGGGGAGAGAATCAATAGTTACACAAAGGAGTAAGGGAAAAAAGAACCAAACAGATTGATAAACAAAAACTAATCCCCCACCCCCACCCCCCGACAACAAACACACACACACACACACACACACACACACACGCACACACACACTTTTATATTCTAATTGTTGTTGTTGTTATTATTATTATTATTATTATTATTACTATTATTATTATTATTACTACTACTACTACTACTACTACTACTACTATTATTATTATTATTGTTGTTGTTGTTGTTGTTTTGTTGTTGTTGGTTTGTATTTTGTTTTGTATACAAAGGTTTTCATAAATTTGTCATGATCATAAAACTTCTTAAATTGAAACTGAAAATAAAATTTAACATAGAGAAAGAGACAACAAAGTATAAAAGAGAGAGAGAGAAAGAGAGAGAGAGAGAGGAGAGAGAGAGAGAGAGAGAGAGAGACAGATTGATAAACAAAAAAAAGAGAAAATGTTGTTTAGAGACTCCTGATTTCCTCGAATTGCCACACAGTCACATAATCACTCTTTACATCAGTGATGATCTGAAAAGCATCTCAGAAAACACAACACATTAAAGCATGAAGCAGATGATCTACAACAACAAAAGACCAGATGGTTCTACACCACAACAGGAGTCTGAGGCTACAGTGGACAGACTAGACAGAAGACCAGACGATGGTGTAGGTGAACATGAACCGAAGCCCTCTGAGTTCAGCATCTTCACGTCCTTCCTAGACCACATCAGCGTCTTATCTGTCATCTCTGATGAGAACAGACATGTCTCCAAGTCTGTCTTATCTTTGTGGTCCGTCGACTTTCCTTCTTCCAACATCCTGGTAGGTCTCTAACACTCAGATCGAGGTCCAACACCCCGACAAGATTCTGAATCATCTAACATGCTGGTTTGACTCGAATCAAACGTCCATGAGAGACACGTGTCCATGCGAGACGTTCAGTATGTCACTATTCTTGATTTAGAGATATCACTGGTCTAGTGTGAAAGAATTAGCGTAGTAGACGTCTGGCTCAGGCTCATACGAGTATCAATAGATGCTAGACGTTCAGTGTGTGTGTGGGGGGGGTGGGTGGAAAGAGGAAGTGATGTCACATCCCAGTGATTTACTATGCAAGACGTCAAGTGGATTATCTCATTACAGTGGCACCTGTCAAAGGGTGGGGTAGGTCAGGCAGCAAGGGAACCGTCAGTTGTTAAAGTTGATGTGTTGGAAGTAGGAAAAATGGGCAAGTGTACAGCTCTTGACTTTGACAAGGGTGATAAGTTGTGATGTCTAAATGATAGAGCATCAGCAAAACAACAGGTCTTGCTGGGTGTGTCCGAGTAAGGACAACCGGTGAACCAGTGACAGAGTCATGGGAGCCCAAGGTTCACTCATGCGCATGGTGGGTTAAGGCTAGAGCGTCTGGTCCAAACCCACAGAAGATCCACATGAGGATCTGTTGCTGATATCTTGGTTCCAGAGACACCACAGAACACCTTAAGAGGTTATGTGGAGCCACTGAGTCTGTCGCTGAACAGAACCCTGAGGAACACCGGAACTGTCCAGGCTTCATGGTGTAGATTTGATGCAAACCAGATCAGAACCAACAGAATGATAAAACTGTATGTGTGCAACTTTATTCTCCCACTCACACACTCACACACTTACACATCCTTCTCTTTCACACGCTCCCACTCACTGTATTAAACAAAACCCTTATCAGTTCTCGTACTTCTCCTCAGTTCCTTTTTTCTAGCTTTATTAAAGCAGGTTGTTAAATTCACTTCAGAAAGCTGCGGCTCAGTCAGAGCCACCTCTGCGCTCTCGCATTTCACAAACAACCGGCCCGTGTTTGGGTTCTTACGCATGATCCTGACCTCACTCTGGGTGTCTGAGGTTAACCAGGGGCCAAAATTACCCTCTTGTGGAACCGCCATGTTTTTTTGGAACATCCACCCATTTTCAGTTTATTTGTTTTCCCACGATTGTCTTCGTCCCGCTCGATTTAGCGCAATTCAGCAAATGAGACGGCGCGGTGTGAAACCAGAGGCAAACCTTAGCAGCTAAATGCTAAAAGTAACAAACAAGAGTCGGGGCACGGAATGGTCACAGTGTCTCCTTATTTATGGGCCTGTCTTGCGCCCCGTATTTATTTATTTACTTATTTTACGAGCACAAAGGTAGTACAAACAAAAGTTGTGGCACGGCCGCGTTTTATTAGAAACAGCTTCTGGATGCTAGGTAGCGTTAGCAGATCCAAAGACGTTTTAAGCTTTAACCTTGAACTTTAAGGGTTCTGTCATTAAAATAATCAACTTTACATAATTTTCACCCAAACCCTATCACAACATAGATTGAATAAATGAGCAAAAACTGAAGCTCAGGCTACCTATCAGATGTTGTGGTCAGCGGTTGACTTGTTTTGCAAGGTTAGCTGGTAGCTAGGTGTCCAATTTTTAATGATGTACACAAAAGTGCCATAAAGGTGCAGACGAGCTTACTTATTTATTTACGAGTGTGTCTCGTAAAGGTCTAGGGTTTGTGTTGCTGTTGCTGTGTTGTTTGTGTTCCATGGGACCCCTGGTACATCTCCAGACATCTCTGACAGGTGAACACTATGTGTGTCCTGCGTTCATTCTGATGGGTTTGTCCTCGTCTAACAGGACGATGCACCACCACACACGTCTAGAGACGCCAGATTATGTTTAGAGGAACACTTATCTAAGTTTGGGGTTTTGCCATGACCACCTAAGTCATCTGGTCTGAACGTTGGAGTAGAAGAAGACTGGACTAATGTGTCTTTTTTTAGCTACGTTTGCTGGTAGCTAGGCATCTAATTTCTAATATACATAACATATTTATTACTCACACACTCTCAACTAGGGCAACATAGCGCATCAAATTCGCCTAGCATCTGTGCTTTGGGAAGTAGGAGGAAACCGGAGCACCCAGAGAAAACCCTGGACATGGTGAGAACATGCTAAACCTCTCACAGACGGAGACGTGAGCGAGGAAAGAACTCAAATCCAGATCCCTGGAGCTGTGTAGCAAACACACTACTTGCGGTGCCACCGTCTCGCCAATGATGAGATTGTCACTCTTACTAACTAACACTGCTGCAGGAATGTCCATCCGCACACACACACACACACACACACACACACGCACTGTCACACTCCTGTCTGCACCTGTCTTCTGAATCTCAATCACATGACCCAGTGTGTGTCAGTGGTATCAGGTCCCTGTACTCTGACTGTACTGTCTATTTTACACACACTAACAGCTGCAACTTTTTTTTTTTTAATACAGTAGCCATGTCAATAATAATAATAATAATAATAATAATAATAATAATAATAAATGCTTGCATTACTTATGTGTAAAAGAGGCACTAAAATAATTCATGGCAACAATGATAGAATAGCCAGAATCTGTATGGCGAGTGGTGAGTGTTCCTCTAATAATAATAATCTGGTGTCTCTAGATGTCTGTGTTGGTGCATTGTCCTATCGGAAGAGGACAAACACGTCGGAATGAATGCAGGACATGAACTCGTGGAACTCGTGGTGGAAATACATAGTGTTCACCTGTCAGAGACGTCTGAAGATGGATGTACCAGGGGTCCCATGGAATGCCAGATAAACAAACCCCACGTCGTTATCGAGCCAGCGCCAGCCTAGACTGTTAAAAGCAGAAGATCCTTGAGGAACGTTTGAAGGTTCCTCAGTTTGAAACTGTTGAGGAACCTTCTCAGTTCTATCCAGGTAAAGATCCTCAAGGAGCCTTAATTCTAATGGGTTCTTTAAGGGAAGCAGATTTTACACTGAGGAATCCCTGGAAGTTCTTCCAGGCTCCTCTGTGAGCATTTGAGGAACATTTGAGGTTCTTCAAGGAACTAGTCATTTTTACAGAGTATGTATATTGCATAGACTTGTCTATACCTGTTTTTCTGGCATTTCAGAGCATGTCATCTCTAGGACTATTTACCTCCTGTTCCACTCTTCTATTCCATGAACCCGAGCTACAGTAGAAAGTGTCTGCGAGATGAGACATAAGTGGATTAAGCAAGGGATTGTGTAAAAGGAGATAAAGAGTAGGAGTAAAATGCATTGAAAACCGACAGGAGGAAAGGTTAAAAGGTCAAGAGGAGGAATAAAGAGGTATTTGTGATAAGAGCGAAAGTGAATGTTTTTGTAATAGGAACCAGAGAGAAACGAGATGACATGTAAGAGGTGTTGCTCAAATCACTGGGTTTAACTCCTGCACATGTTTACGGAAACCTGACCCTGGGAAGAGATTATGTTTGGAGCTGTGTATGTGTGTGTATGAGAGCGAGAGAGAAACGAGAGAGAGAGAGAGAGAGAGACAGAGAGTATTCGCTTTCCCACTTAGTCATGCGCTCTTTCCATACTGGGTTTACTGACTAAGCGAGAGGTTAAAGCGGCCATCTCGACTCTGACATACACAGCCTATATAAAGACAAACCACACACACACACACTCACACTCACACACACACACTCAGATCATGTGCCTTTCCCGTATCTCATACTGGGTTACACATTTACATTACACGTCACACCACAGGGCTGGTTAAACACATAACATGCTGACAGACACCTATAAATCAGCTGAGCGGTGGTGAGATTGGCACCTGATCGATCCGGGGGTCGGATCTCCACTTTCCTCATACTGTCCAAAATGTCGGTAGGTGAATTGGTTGGTCTGAATTGCTCCCTGGATGTGAACGGAGAAGACAAAAGGATGAATGAATGATAGCGCTTGGTACTCATTAGTAAAGTGTGAAACCTTGTGAGCGGAAGGTCGCTGGTTCAATCCTCTGTTCAGTCAAGACACGACACGACACTAGTACGGCACCTTACTGCTTCTCAGGTGCCATGGATAAGGGTTGCCCACCACTCTAGGCACATGTTCTTACTAGAGTGTGTGTTTCACTGCACTGGGTTAAATGCTGAGGTCAACTAAATGGGGCAGGTGTAAAGATGTCGGACTTCTGATCAGAAGGCTGTGAGTTCAAATCTCAAAAAACCTAACACCACCAGGAGGCCACTGCTGGGCCCTGGGGCAAGGCCCTTAACCGTGAACTGCTATGAGGGTAACATACTGTACAGCTAATGATTCTAGAGAAACACACACACACACACACACACACACTAGTGAACACACACTAGGGGCAGTGAGCACACAGTGGGCATTTCCTATCTGCAGTGCCCAGGAAGCATTTGGGGGCTAGGTGCCTTGCACAAGGGCACTTCAGTCGATTTTTGTCGGTTGTGGGGTTCAAACCGGAGACTTTCTGTTCTATGTGTGTGGGCCACAAGTGCCGTTGTCAATAGTGACAGTGAAATAGGAGGTGCCATATTGTTGCAAGAGATAGCCCACGTTCGTATGCTAGGCTAGTAGGAAAATATATATTTTTAAATATATGGTTGACCTTTTTAAGTGGTGAAATGTAAAACAGGGTTAAAAAACTTGAAACACATTACTCTAATTAGAAAAAGCATGACATCCATTTATCCTTTAACAGTATTTTAAAAATACCTTTTTTAATTTGTCGTCAACTCATGTGCTAGCTGTTGCCGCTACATCCAAACTGACCTGACGATTACTGTCAGCTTCCTTATAGAAGACACCTATTTATGTTGTAATTCCTCGCTGACTTTGACAGATGCTCAGTTAGTGATTGCGCCATAAGGCATGTGTCACATCAACAAAACAAAAAAAAAAAAATTAATCATCTAAAAAGACAGACAGACAGACAGACAGGTTTTCTACACGCTACGCCAGATAACGGCTCAGTCCTCGCCTGATTTACTCTCTGATCTCAACCGCCCTGACACGCCAATGACAGTTTAATTCTCATGATCTAAAGTGGCCCCGAAGTGTCAGGCTGACTGCCGAGAAGCATCCATGCACTTCAAACGCACACGTAAACACGTACACACTCACACATACTGCGCACAGTGCCAGGTCATACCACCACGCTTCATCTCGGCCGGTAGCAGCCACGAAGCCGCAGATCAACCCCAGTGAGTGAGTTATGGGCGTGGGAGAAAAAAACATCTACACCCAACACACCTCATTACATTTCTGGCTGAGTTTTTGCTATTTTGGACACGGAGACACTATTTACATTTTCAGGCCGACTGCTGAATTCGGGTTTCTCGTCGACTCTCAGGACTCCGCCTTTGGACCAGACGTACGTTCTGGAGGATTCTCTGTGCCAGAGAAATGTTGGGTGTGAGAGAGTGCTGGTCGAGCCAAATAACGAGACCACACACTGTTTGATGTTTGGAACAAACCCGTTTTTTATAAACACACTGCCAGTCAAACGTTTTTTTAAAACCGCACCCTTTATGAAGATTGGGAACATTAAAAAAAAAAAAAACTCTAAAATTAGAAAATGTATGTAAGGAATAAAAATAAACCTGCTGGGACTGAGAAATGTTTGTGACTTACCCCTTCAGTTGCACCTGACCGTAATAAAGCCTCCCCCACAGGACCTACCAGAATCCGAAACACAAAGATTGAATTATTCTGTAAAACAGTTCCTTGCTTGACATTTTCCTTTATTAATCTTTGTATGTTTACCAGCCATTTTACCATAAACACCACACTAACATGCTCAGATGTTTCGCCATGTAGCTTCCACAAGGTTAGAATCACTTCTGGTTCTTACTGATACGGTTGTGCCACATAATCCATCTCCTCTCCTACCACGTCCCCATGTCAGGCTACTGGATTCATATTTGGTGAATAAGAAGACCAGTGGAGTACAGTGTCATCTCTGGTACGGAAAGCCTGGTGGGTTTGACTCACCTGTAAAACTACACACACACTTTCACATACACAGTAAACCCAGACACAACCGCAACTCGTCGATAAAGCCATGAATAGACGCATAAAGCAGGAGTGGAGCCCGGAATGTGTATGACATCTGTGCTGGTATATCACCTTGTTATACAGCATCATATTGCAAATCCAAAGTTGCCAACTGCAGAACCCAAAGAAACCCATAGACTCATGGAAACCCATAGACTCATGGGGCCAACATGATTGTGCCCCACAGTTTATTATTGAAAGCATTGTACACATGCACACAGTTGGTTGGTTGTGGTACAATGGTAACATCATTAGCTCCCATGTTAGAGACCGGGGTTCGAGTCCTGGTCTGGGCAGCCAGCCTGTGCTACGCCAATAAGGGTCCTAAGGCAAGACTCCTAGCACTATGTTGGCCTACCTGTAATACCAGTAACCATGTAAGTCACTCTGGATAAGAGTGTCTGACAAATGCCATAAACGTAATGTAACAGCTGTTTTTTCATCTGCTCACCTGGTTAGACAGATGCTCACGGGTCGTTCCACATGCTCACCAAAAGAAGACTGCTAGGGGATGTACTGGCCTTTATGAAACAGTTACAGGATGATGTTTAGAATGGATTGGATTGCGATAGCGTTGTCACATGTTATAAATATTATTGAACAGTATTAGTTATAAAAAAATAAATACATATCCGTTACTTGTTGCACTGAATTATCGATCATCATCCCAAAGGTGTTCAGGTAGGTTGAGGTCAGGGTTCTGTGCAGGTCACTCGGCTTCTTCTACAACAACCTTAACACACCAATATCATGCTGAAACAAATCTGGACCTCTCAGTTCCTAACTTTGTTTGGGGAGAAACCACATTAGCTGGTGATTAGTGTGATGGTCAGAGATGCCGTAGCCTAGTGGAAAGTCCTGGGTCTGATCCCTGCACCGAGCACGACACGACTGAGGTGCCTTCGAGCATGGCACCTAACTGCTCCCTGGGCACCATGGTTTGGGCAAGTGTGTTCACTGCCGTGGTTGGTGTGGTACAGTGGTAACATCACTGGCTCCCATGTGAAAGACCTGAGTTCGATTCCTGGTCTTGGCAGTCAGTCTGCGCAACACCAGGACACCTAACACTATGTTGGCCCACCTGTAATACTGGTAACCTTGTAAGTCGCTCTGGATAAGAGCGTCTGACAAATGACCCAAATGTGCATGTTTTGCTGCACGGATGGGTTAAATGCGGTGGTCACATTCCTCTGTGCGCAAGCACGGGAGGCAGATAGTTCACTTTCACTTATTGTGTTTTGTATCAAGAACTGTGGTTCTCGATTATTGGCCCAGATGGACCCTGTGAAGAACCATTATGTCTAAGAGTGTATTCTATACAAGCGCTGCATGTCCAGTTTATTGTCCTGTATATAATCTTTTATTTACTTTCTTCAGCTAAATGTCACTGGGTAATAAAGCGCTTATATATTTGAATGATATCCTGTATAAAAAGCAGGCGGTTATTTGGGATCTGGGGGTCGTGTGCAGCTAATTCGGAGCAGAAGCAGAAGCGCTTCCAGGGGAGTCGTGCAGCCCTAGTAGCGTTGCAGTAAGTGAATGTGAAAGTAGTGTGGACGTGGCCTGCATTCCTCTCTGTGAGCCCTCGCTGACCCGCTGCTGCTAAAAGGTCACGCACATGAAGACACTCGATCCCTCCGCGCCGGCTTCGAGTGAGCGGTCACATGGGTGCACGACAGCCACGACGCCGTGTCCGATGCGGTAACCGGGCCTGGAGCCACTGTAGCCTGGTGGAATCTGGTTCCATTCATGTTCTGCGGAAGAAAAAGGAAAAATGATTGGAATAGACGTGACGTGTTTGTGGTTCTGTAATGCGATTATAGTGCAGACGTGAAACATGATGCGAAGCCCCAGACAAACACACCCAGGCGAACAACGCCCTAAACCCTATAACACACTACTGTTATAATTACCCTCATATTTGACATATAATAGTAAAGAAGGGTTATTAAATGGTTCATGTCAATACAATGGCACGGGATGGGAAATATGATAAAATGGGCAAGCGTAAGTGAAAGTGAAGGGATAACGAACCACTCATTGACCATTTAATCCCAGCATTTAACCCACGTGTGCTTTGAAACACACACACACACTGGGGGCAGTGAGTGGTTCTGGGAAGCCCCTGTACACAGCGCCTATGGTTCAGTTGGGGGTTGGGTCTCTTGCTCAAGGGCACTTCGGTCATGTCATGTCGGTTCAAACAGGGGATTGAAACAGGGACGTTCTGGTCACAAGGTTCCTCAACCACAGGTCCACAGCCAGGTGAAGGTGTAAATGCTCCCTGAACCAGAGCGAGCTCAGACAAGGCAGGAGTCATCAGTGACACTCCAAGTCAGGCATCACTGGCCGGGCGTCAGCGCTACGGCTACGAGAACACACCCTCTGCGATCTGCGAGACGTCCAGGCGTCTACGGCTTCCAAATCCGATCCCAATAAAAGGCGGCGCATTCAGCGGTGCAGCCAGAGAGGTGCCTGAAGAATCGGTCCACACACGGAGCAGAAAAATCTTTCATTTCCAGGCAAATTTCTTTCATCTGCTGCGTATCACCACAAAAACGACCTCGAATTCTAGCTTCAAATTAGCATCACAATGGCTGCCGGCTCCACAAGTTTTTCCAATCATAAACCCAGTGAGTTTTGCTAAATAAAGAAAAGATGCGTAAACAACATTTTTCCCAGAGTGATCCGTAATTCAGACCCAATGCCACGTCTTCAGAAGGGCCTGATGGGAGGAAAAAACAGGCTGTTTTCAGGGACGCTGGATTTAAACCCTTAAAATGATACACTGAAGTGTGTATTATCACATACTCAGGTTTTGTACAGATGTTTACACCAGAACACTGCTGAATTCATGATGAAGGTCAGAAGGTGTTGGTTGATTCTCTATAACCGAAGCTGTGAGGGTCAGAACAGCTGCAGGACTACAGGATTATTTGAGGATGAATCAGATGTAAACCTGAAAAGGGAATCAGTTCAAGATAAAGAATCTGGAAACTCGGCTCTGACCTGTCAAGCCATGGACTCCACAAGACCTATGAAGGTGTTCCGTGGTATCCTGCACCAGGACGTTAGACCAACAGATCCTTCTAGACGACTGGGTCAGATCGTCTCTTTGCCATGGCAGGACAACTGATAAACCAGAGACAGGATCATGGATACCCAAGACTTTCGGATGGTCGTGTGATGAAGGGTAGACAACCTGGTCCAATCCCACAGAAGATCCACAAAAGGATCTGTTGCTAACGTCTTCGATGCCACCTGTACAGGTCTTGTGGAGATTTATATATTTATATATAGTACATATACTAGATGTACACATGTCAGGCAGGAGTAACACCATAACACCAGTTATGATATGCGCCAGTTTTTTTTTTTCTCCAGCTCGTTCCTCATTCGTTCTGTAGTCTACATTTCTAATCAGTGCTGTGGTCTTCAGAGTCCTTGATCTGAGCAGCTTGAGGTTTTCAGAGGTTCGGTTTATTGCGCAGATCTCTGGGTAAAGATTGTGCTGATTGGTCAGACTAATGTTTCCAGACAGCAGCTGATTGTGGGGTTAATGTAGCCAGTCTGGGAGGAGGAACAAGACTTGTGGTGCCCCTGTGTGTGTGTGTGTGTGTGTGTGTGTGTGTGTGTGTGTGTGTGTGTGTGTGTGTGTGTGTCGGGAA
>JAOVVF010000035.1:2109275-2136017 GCA_028565595.1 Duopalatinus emarginatus | reverse complement strand
GCTTATTCATAGGGCTGAACACAGCAAAAGACCTTGGAACAATCAACAGTCTATCACAGGGCAGACACACACACACACACACACACACACACACACACAAGCACGCACACTGTGTACTGGCTGATGTACTCTATTAAAATCCTTATGATGGTATATCTTGACCCAGTTAACAATTGATGTACAAATATGAATAATATTAAATTTTTTCATTTCTCAATTATTACAGGAATCAACCCTGCAGGAAATAAATGTCACAGACTGACTGCAGTGTTTGTGCTGCTGTTTTGTGTTTTCCTGCTGTCTGCCATCACAATGCTATGGATTAAATTTAACAACTTGAATACAGAAAGAGACCAGCTACAGACCAGGTACAACACCCTGACTATAGAGAGAGACCAGCTACAGACCAGGTACAACACCCTGACTATAGAGAGAGACCAGTTACAGACCAGGTACAACACCCTGACTATAGAGAGAGACCAGTTACAGACCAGGTACAACACCCTGACTATAGAGAGAGACCAGTTACAGAATGAAAAAAATAAACTTCAGAAGAAGGTGGATAATTTGGGTGAGTACATACTTTAAAGATGTCCATTGTTTGTAACTGATGGATTATGTACAGTCATGTCTTCTATGCATATCACCACCTATTCATCCTGTACTTTATCAGTGATTTCCCCGTTATTTCTGATAATTGCCTGCTCTCCTCTTCTCATGGCCTCTTGATTCTTGACTTAGCAATCAGTGAATTTTGAGACCCTTCTATAATTTTGCAGCCGTCCACCATTTTAGACTTCTTGTATATTTGTGTAGACACAATATCCCACAACTCCCACCTACAAGCAAACTCAGCTGTATCATTCCTGCCCTCTCTAACTGCCTCAACTACGCATTACACAGCAGATCTCATATGCACCCTTTTATTATAGTGTCAGTTTCCTCACTGTATAACAACACTATCATAAGTGACTCCTATTCCACAAAACACTGAAACACCAACCACATGAGAGAGTGGGTGGGTAGTGTGGTGTCAGAGAGAACCTCTGGGGGGTGCTCAGAATGTGCGAGAGGGATAACAGTGATGGGATGTATGCTGAGTAGGAGGAAGCAGAGAGTTTGGAGCTGGCTGTTATATGCTGTTATTAAAGTTGATTACTTTACTGCACTGTGTTCTTCTGATTATTAAACTGGAGACTCTCTCTTTGTGAGAGAGGAACACAGTCTCCATCCCTAAGAAAGAACAGCAAAGAATGTTCTTCTTGAGACAGCTTAATAAATTCAACCTGCTTCAGTCCATCCTCACAATATCCATAACCATCTGGTTTGGTTCCTCCCAAGAATGTGCCAAACTACAGTGCATTATCAGAACTGCAAAGAGCATCATTGGAGGTAATCTGCCAACCATTCAGGAGATCTACACCATCATTATGAGGAAGTACACTGGCAAAATTACAGCTGACCCCTCACATCCTGGACATCACCCCTTTCAGACACTCCCCTCAAGTATAAGACTCAGGTCCATCAAAACCAGCACAACAGGGCATGCTAACAGATTCTTCCATCCCTCTGAGCTCAGTTCTTCATTACTTTATACCTTCTTCTTTTTTCCCATTCATTTTGATGGGGAATCACAAAATGTGTATTTGAAAGGCACATCGATGTGAGATATGGACTTTAAAACACCTGTCCTGTTAATGACCCACAGACTTTTATACTGATTTTGGATGCCCACACTCGTTTACCCAACACGCCCATTTTCATCTCTTGTTTTTTATTATCCCTTTCATTTTAATAGGCAAGTACCTAGAGGTTATTCATGTATTTGAAATGTACATTAATCTGAGATATGGACACTGTTCCCACTCTAAAACGCCTGTCCTCTTAATGACCAACAGACTTTTATACAGATTCGTTACATGCCATACATGTGTGCTCTCACCAAGTCAAATTCCTTGTATGTGTAACATATTTGACGAAATAAACAGATTCTTATTCTGTATACCGCATAAAACATGACACTAAAATTAATTCTGCTCCAAGAGTCTCTATACCTGAAAATTAAACCTACAGGTGCAAGGAGCATGTCATTTCTAAATAGATGCTCGAATCTGTAGTTAGTTACATTTGAGGTCTGAATACAGATGTGCACAATTTCAATGTTAAACATTTACTAGAATATTTACCCAACTCTGAATACAACATTGAATTGCATATATTGTGTGATCCTTTTTAAAGTGGGGTGGAAATATTTCAACTACAACATTTACTTCATCTCTACTGAGAAAAAGAACTGGGATGAGAGCAGACAGGACTGCAGAGAGAAAGGTGCAAACCTGGTCATCATAAACAGCAAAGAAAAACAGGTGTGTGTGTGTGGGGTGTGGGGGGGGGGGGGGAGTGGTAAGTATCTATATGTATATTGTGCTAGTGTAATTAAAGTAGTGTAAAGGTAGGAAGGTATTTGATACTGTTCTCTCAATCACAGGAGTTTATCATGAACCAGCTCAACACCATTAAACGGGCCTGGATTGGTCTGAGTGACAGAGAAACTGAGGGGAAGTGGAAATGGGTGGATGGTACAGGACTGACCACTGGGTAAAAAACCTGCATTTTCCTGTATTTATTCCTAAACGTCTTTCAGTTATACAGAGTGGTTTATCTAACGGGCCACTAAAATATAAAAACGTAACAAAGCAGATTTCTACATACTGATAATTTTTTGCAACATTGAACTAAATGCTAAAATAGTACCATTCACTAAAGTTCATAACAACAATAGGTACAAACACAGTTTAATTGGTGGAATTGAGGGTAACACTGGCCTGTTTCTAATTCTCACTTTTTTAGGTACTGGGATAATGGGGAACCTAATAATGAAGGTGATGAGGACTGTGTTGAAATTTTGGATATTTCAAACAGGAAGGGCTGGAATGACAAGCCATGTGTTTACAAGGAAATCTGGATCTGTGAGAAAAGTTTTTTTTAGTAGATAAAGCAGAAAACAGTACAGTAACATGATAGAGTATTCACAAATCAAGCTGAATTTATAGAGCGCTTGAGTTGAAGTTTTATTATGTGTAATGTTTGAAACAAAGAAGCTTTAAATACAAATCTGGAAATACAAAGAATAGCATATATTCTAGTTCTGTTACATCTGTAAGGAATACATACTTACAAATGTATCATTAATAGGTGTGATCACTGATGTGTTTTGTGTAATATATCGCATTTATAATATTTTTTTAAGAATTGCTTGTTAAACGAGAAGTTCTCAAAAAAACTGCATTTTTAAAAAGTATCAAAAATATGACTATGCATGCAGATCTAAGATCGACAAAGATAAATTGTGTAGTATTTCGTAATGTGTTTCCTTTTAGATTATTTTGTGTCCTATACCTCAAAGCAGAGCAACATCATTGTCTGGTGTACCTTAGCTTCCCCTGTCTGTGTGTGCTGATTAATAATAATAATAATAATAATAATAATAATTTTACAGCAAATGTCTTCTCTAACAAGGCATGAGTGGGAATTAAACTATGAAAATGTGGGTTATTTATCAGAGCAAATTCACTATGTATTTCCTATGCTACATAAGTCTATCCACGCCTATCCATCAAAAATAGGCATGATTAAATGTTGGAGGAAGTTGTTTGGGTATGTGGAATGTTAGATTTGCTTAGGGTTGAAATTTGCATAGATCATTGTGTAAATAATCTTTTCAGTCCAGAATAATTGTTTTTGTTAGTTTGTTTGGTACATGCATGCTTCCTAAACTGCAATTATATAAAAATATTGACCAATAAAAAGAACTGAGTCAGTCATGGTTTGACACTGCATGTTTGTCAGATTTTGTGACTCCTAAAGTTACAAAAAAAATGTTTTTAATGCTAAATAGATAAGCGATCTCATTCACTGTAGACACATGGAACATGAGGCTGAAGTTAGATGATGTGCTGAATAAATTCATCTCCATTAGTATTTCAGCCAAAGGAGTAAACTTGGTGTAGCAGTATGGCTGCAACAGTCTGCTTAAATGCATTATTCCTACCCGTATTTTTATTGGCATGTGCCTAATTATTACGCCCCAAGTGGCCTATTAATGCGGTCAATTTAGGGTGGTTAGGTGTGCTGTCTGTCGGGGTTGCTGCCCCTGGTAGCCCCCCCATGTCGTGTTTGAGACTTCCGGGTCTCAAAGTAGTTGTTTAAATGTCCGCGGCTACAGCTGGGCTCGTGGGCTAGTGGACCGGTACAGGAAATGTGCCGTTGTCCCCTCCTAATTGAGTGGTGTTTGGCCATAATTACTCCGTTGCAAGCGGCTGGAGTATTAGTGAGGATCAAGCCTGCCGAACTACTTACATACTTCTGCCGTTTGGATTGAGTCGGTGTACTAATCCAAAGTGTGTTTGGATTGCTTGCCTATTAGTTTCCTAGGGTACAGAGCACCTGTCTCCACTTTGTGAGCCTCGTCCTCATTTTTTGGGTACTGGGATGGGTCCTCACGGGACCTAACGGGTCTTGTTGGATGAAACGCCTAGCTGTCCTTTTTGTCTTTTTGTTTTAAATAAACAAGTATTTGGGACTTTAGACACGTCTCTGCCTTTTTGTCATATAACGAGCCTGTGTGACCTGTTTGGTGTACATCATAGCATGTTTCATGGGAGCTTGTGCCTGGGGTGGTGTAGTGGATCTTTCTTAGTGAAATTCCAATCATTGAGCAACATGACATTATGCCTGTATGTCATTAAGTGTCTTGCTCTACACACAGGTTATTAAAGGCAGGACAGGGTCAGAAACTACATCAGACACAAAGTCAAAACCAGGAAATCTAAATATAACTAGAGAGGTGCATTTCCTAATGGAAATATGAGTGGGATTGCAGCTCAATTAGCATTAGCCGTTAACATTAGCAATTAGTTTTAAGACAAACATTAGCTATTAACAATTGGAAAATAGAATTAGCAATAAGCATTAGCAGTTAGCATTAGCAATCAGCATTAATTGGCATTAGCAATTAGCATGAGCCGTCAGAATCAGCATTAAGACAAACGTTAGCATTTGCCATTAACAATTGGAAATTACCATTAGCAATAAACATCGGCAGTTAGCATTGAGTCAAACATTAGCGACAACAATAAGCATTAGCAATTAGCATTAAGACAAACATTAGCATTATCCATTAGCATTAGCTGTTGGCATTAGCTGTTAGCCTTAGCATTAAGACAAATGTCAGCATTCGAATTAGCAGTAACACAATAAGAAGAACAATGACATTAGAATTAGAAAAACAATTACAATCATCAGTTAGCATTAGCAATTAAATTTAGCAGTTAGCATTGGCAAATGTTGGTATCAGCAATTAGCATTAGCAATTAGCACTAAGATGAACGTTAGCATTAGCCATTAGCAATAAGCATTAACAGTTAGCATTAGCAATAAGCATTATCTGTAATAAGCACTGGCAATTGGCATTAAGTCATGCATTAGCAATAGCAATTAGCACTAAGACGAACCTTAGCAATAGCACTTAGCATTAGCAGTTAGCATTGGCAATTCGCATTAGCTATCAGAAATTAGCATTAGCAACAACATTAGCATTAGCAATTAGCATTAGCACATACGTTAGCATTTGCAGCTTTTGCATTAGCAATAATTTTTCCTCTCTGAATCTTCTAAACTAAACTCCTGAATATTCAGTGTTGTGTGTCACCTCTACCAGCGTCTGTACTCTCATATCCACCATCTCACTCAGAAACACACTGAAACATCTCTAATCTATAAAGGTCTGTACATGTAGATACACTTTTGGTCTTGTAAACCTAAACACTTACCTTTATGTGGATCTGTGTCCAGGTCTCTCTTTGTGTCCCTGCCTTCAGGATCGTGACCTCTAACAGTGTCTACACTCTCATAAATAATCACCACAAAGTCCATTTGTTCAGAAGAATGCGGAAACATCTCTAATCTATAAAAGACTCTCAGTGTGAGGACGAGAGAACTGCTGCACTTCCTTACTAGTGCACACTGAATTAAATGTGCTGCTGTTGGTAAAGGAAGAGGAAGTTAAAGAACAGAGGACGGGGCGTTGATGGCTTCTTGTGGTCAAAGTGTGAAAACATTCAAGCTGCAGTTGTCACGCATTCTGTAGATGTTCAAGTTAAGGTTTAATAGTTATATGAACATCAAAATAACATTGTTGTGTTAAAACAATGTATAAATCACACTGATTCGTCATCATATTATTATTATTACTCCTCATAACTCCTCAAAGTTATTAGACTTTTCACTCGCTGCATATAAGATGAATGTATATGTTTATAGCAGGTTTAATTCTGTGCTATGAATTTAATTGACATGTTCCTGCCATAGATCTGGGATTATTTGCAGATTTACTTTTTAAGGATTTTTTAACTGTGACATTGCAAGAAAACATTATGGCGCTCTTTCACAAAAAGAAAAAAAGTTCACACCTTCAGCTACACAGACCACACACAGGATGTGCACACACATGCGCACACACACACACACGCACACACACACACACAGACAGACAAACATGCACAGGCATGCAACAAGGGGAGGGGGGTTAAGCACAGTAGGGGTTAGAACTTTTGGTTTTAGTGTTTTAAGCAGTGTTAAGAACTGTAGTATTTATAACAATAGTGTTTAGGGGCCATCTACAGGGTGTAATGTTTAGAACTATAGAGTTTGGGGCAGTGCTTAAGGTGCAGTGTTTAGAACTATAGTGTGCAGGAGCACTCTTTAGGTGCTTTAGGGTCTTTAGGGTGCTGTGTTGGTAACTATAATGTGTAGGAGCAGTCTTTAGGGTATAATGTTTAGGGTATAATGTTTAGAACTATAGTGTTTGGAGCAGCATTTAGGGTGTAGTGTCTAGAACTATAGTGTGTAAGGGCAGTCTTTAGTGTGTAGTGTTAAGGGTGTATGGCTTTAGGGTGGTGTGTTAAGGGGCAGTGATTAGGGTGTAGTGTCTAGAACTATAGTGTGTAAGGGCAGTCTTTAGGGTGTAGTGTTAAGGGTGAAATGTTTAGTACTATAGTATTCAGGGGAAGTGTTTAAGCTGTAATCTTCAGAACTATAGTGTTTGGGTTAGGGCCCACCAGAGGCAGCCAACCTTTTCAGCCAGTTGCCATTGGGTGCCACCAGAGTTATAGTTTGTGGCACGATGGGAACTACAACTCCTAAGAAGCCCAGAGGCAATCAGGCTCGACGAGGAACACCTGGCTGAGTCTCTACTTAAGGTAGCCCCAGGGAGAGAGGTAACAGACAAAATTTGAGGTAAAGGTTAGGCATTTGGTGTGACCTCCTTTTGCTTCAAGCTGTAGAAGTCACAACTCTCTCTATTTCAGCCCACTGGGCTATCTACCTCTGCCTCTAAGCCAGACCTCTCTTAGTTGCGAAGGACCGCCTCTCTCCCTGCTCCTTTGCATACCAGCCTCTGGACCTTTCAGTAATTCATTCAACACTGGGGCGAACCACCCCTTTCGTTCTGTCATTGGCTGCAGAGCCAACCCTCCCTCACTCTACCATTCGCAAATGAGACTTTCAGGTGTCTGAGCAGCTCACTCTGCCTGCCTAAGAACAGAAAAAAGGAAAGAATTGGGGATTTAAAAGATATAAATTGGTGTCTCAAATAAACCGCAATTGTTCAGAATGATCATTTTGTTTTGTGTTCCGCCTCAGTTTGTTTGCCATATTAGTTTAAGTCCACCGTATTGTGGCACCTGTGTCTGCCCTTTTTCTCCCTTCTTATTTTCGGTTCAAAAAAAGTCAATAGCATGGTTTTCATATAGTGCAGCGAGTTAATGTGCTGAGAAGCCATGTCAGTGAGCCAAATTCGAATCCCTGTCACGCTGCATTGTCTATATTTATTTATAGACTGTAAAATTTACATGAGTGTGTTGTATGCAGAACTAGAGATTGCGGCTCCTGAAGAAACAGTGAGTGTTGCACTCTGTGCCAATCAGACGTTGCCCTTCCATGACGTCACAGCTAAAGCGCAACTCATTGGACGAGACGTTGCCCTTCTGTGACATAACAGTTGTAGCGCTGTTACCATGGTAATCCAAACAGTGGCTTTTTTTGATAGCCGTTACCATGGTAACAGGCAAACAGTGGCTTCGGTTGATGGCCATTACCATTGTGCTTGGTTCTATCGTGATAGAACAATCCTAGAGCTCTGCACTGCAGGACTATCTGTGACGTCACTGAAGGTCTTGTCCAATCCGACACCCTGTAGTGGCTTTTATTAATAGCCGTTACCATGGTAACAGGCAAACAGTGGCTTCTGTTGATGGCCGTTTGCTGTTACCATGGTACTGGCCAAACAGTGGCTTTGTTGATACCCGTTACCATGGTCACAGGTATCCCTCTGATACACAGGTTTCAGCTAGGATCTCAGCATGTCTAGCAGACATTGCTTCATGGATGAAGCTTGAACATGCCAACAGTACCTGACTGCTATACATTGAGCAAGCCACCAACCCAACATAGCCCACCTGTGTGGAAATAATTAAGGAGTTATATAGATTTGTCAGTTCTAATATGTTCAGATTGTTACACTGGGTTTTGAGTCTGTGGGTGAGACTTGTGCCAGGGGTCCTGTGTCATTGTAGCATCTCTCCTCTTGCTCTGTGTGGATTTGAAAATGAAAGTGTTAAGACCTGTAAGTGGAAACATATTACGAAGGTGGTCTCTTTAAACTTGTAACCTGTAAATTTGGGCTGGGTTCATTCCATTGGCCAGACTATGCCCCAAAATCCTTGTACCACACTGGAAGGAATCTAACTGCTTATCTTAGCATATTCGCCACCTTTCTAATAGAACTATGGTTCTATTAGGACTCATAGGACACATTGCACTGACTTAATTTCCCAGTAGCAACAGTGGCCAAGCAAAGATACTGCTCTCACCCATACTCCTGTACTCACTTGAGTATTAGTTCTGTTTACCCATTTTGTGTCTGATAATTAAATTTATTGTGTTCACCTGCATTGGCGTATATAAACATCATCCATGTGAAGAATCCTCCATAAGCCATTACCAAGCTGTGTCTATTGCTGAGTGTTAATCTTCCTAGTTTTTATGTCTGTTTAGCTTTACCCTTTGCCTAGTTTAGTATGTTAGCATGACTTTCTGTTCAACTATATGTATTTCTGCCATTTTGGACTTTGTTTGCTTCATCTTTCAATAAAGCACCTGTGAGTGTGTCTAGCCCCATATACTGTTATTGAGCTAAGCAACAGGAAAAGGCAAACTATACAAAATAGATAAATCATTTAGTTTATTGATATAGTATAATGCTTTAAAATACTGTATCACCAAGCAGAGGTGACTGAATAGTCCCACATTAACACTTTATTCTTTTTTTTCTGTTTAGGTTTCACATTATGTACTGTATCATGATTTCTGAGAGAAATGGACAGAAAAATTAGGCAAAAGTAGGAAATATAACATTTTATATTATAATAATTGTTTGCCACAGTACAAAGTGACAAACCCACATTTATAATTAAGCTTAGACATCAACAAGGTCTTACAAAAATCGGACAGAATTTTCATACATATCTGCTGTAAAAACTAACATTTCCTGAAACCATCCCTAAAGTTTATTTTTTTTTTTTACATTTTTATTTTTACTTTATATACAGCAAATCAGTTAAAGATTCTTCTCACAGATTCAAATAAACATATCAGTACAGGGATAATCAGCCCAGGTCTGGACTCGTTAATCTTATCACCTGTTAAAACACAGTCCTCATTTCCTGCAGCACTGTTGGGTTCTAAATCTCCCCAAAACCCCAAGAACAGAATCAGAAGATCTGCTGTGTTTCACAGAGCAATGAAGAGTCAGTAACTGTGCCATCTTTTAACTTAAGGTCAGTAATTTTTTACCCAGTGGTCAGTGATGTACCATCCACCCACTTCCACTCACTCTCTATTTATCTGTCATTCAGACCAATCCAGGCTAGTTTGCTGCTCAGTGTTGCACTGATGAACTCCTGTCATGATTGTAGTAAAATATAAGAATATATGATCTCTCTCTTTCTTTCTCTCTCTCTCTCTGTGTCTCTCACTCTTTTTCTGCCTCTCTTTCTCTCTCACCTGTTCCGCTCTGCTGTTGATAATAACCAGGTCTGCTCCTCTGGACTTTGCAGTCCTCTCCGCTCAGAGTAGACATGTAGTAAAGAATCGAGCCGTAACATATCCATTCTAAAGCCATTATTTTAATTCAGGTTTGTATGAATGTGTTCATTCATACATTAAAAATGTATTCTTGTTCTTACTATTAATACTCAGAAAGGACAGGGGTTCTCAACCTTTTGCAAACTGGGCCCCCCCAAAGCTGGTTTATTGCAGTTGGGGCCCCCCTTCCTCCTGGCGCGCCTCCCCCCCTTTACCGGCCCCACCCCCACTACACCAACTTGCATAGATAGATAGATAGATAGATAGATAGATAGATAGATAGACTATTTTTAGGTCCACAATATTATTATTGTCGTTGTTATTATTATTATTATTATTATTATTATTATTATTATTATTATCAGTAGCAGTAGGTAGGCCTATCATCATTACTAGGCTATTGTTATAACTGCCAGTAGCATCAGACTTCTAATGTGAACTTGCAGACATCATTATTATTATTATTAGTAGTAGTAGTAGGTCTATTACCATTACTAGGCTATTTCTATAACTGGGAATTGGCACTAAACCTCTGATATGAATTTATTATTGTTATTATTGCTCTGCCTAATAATAGGCATATCATCATATTTGACATAAAATTGCATATTTTACATAAGATTGCAGGTATGTGTTGTTAATGTGAGACCTGAGCCTGCTTTGCTTTGCAAAGATCCTCGATTCTTGGTGCAGTGTCTGATAAACACAGTCTCTAATCATCCTCGATTTGTGCACGATTGCGGTATTTCGTTTTGAGTCCAGCGAACTTGGCAAGACACGTGAACGTGTATGCAGGCGCTTATATAATAGTCTAGCCTAGCAGTTACAGGACATTGCGTCACAGGCTCAAAATACTGTATTGGTAAATTTGAAATGAAACTGTGTGTTTGATTTACTGTAATAACCTTGAGGTGAAGGACGTACAGACAACAGGTTGGTAGTCAGGACTTTTTACTGAACATTGAACAGCTCGCCGAACATGTCATTAACACACCTACACGCGCCACACGCACCCGGATCTCACACACTCTTCTTCACTCCCTGCGGCCTTAACCTCTCTACCGCCACCAACAGGTCACTTCACAATATGACATTCCCTCTACTACATTCATTATTGCGTTGAAGTAGTCCAACCACTTGCATTTTCGACATGGGAATTTTCGTGATTTTTTCCCACTCATCCTAGCCTACTCGCGCCCCACTGGGAGAGTGTCCGCGTCCCCCCCCCGGAGTGCACCCCACCGGTTGAGAACCACTGTTCTATAGGATGTTCTAGTCTTCACCACCCACTCCCACACACACACACACATACACACACACACACACACACACACACCAGTGAGCCTGAGGTGTCCATGAGCCTTTTCTCCTTCCTCAGGGTCGCTTTAAGGTAGGTATTAACGACTGTATACTGGGACACACTCTATAAGACCTGCTGTTCTGGAGATGCTCAGACCCAGATGTCTAGACATCATTTGACTCATCAGGCTTTCTCAGCCCATTTTTCCTGCTTCTGACACATCAGCTTTGAGAACTGACTGTTCACCTTGCTGTCTAATACATCTCCCTCCCCTCGACAGGTGCCAGTGTAATGATGCAACAGTAGTTGGTCTTAATGTTAATGGCTGATCGGTGTGTGTGCGTACATGTACACACTACACAGAGTTTGTGCGCGTGTGCTACAAACTCACTGAAGTCACTGTCGTTGCCCACGACCATCTTCTTGATCATCTCCTTCTTGCTCTTGACGATGGCGGAGTTGTTCTCGGTGAGTTTGCTGAAGAACGCAGGTGGCTGGGAGCTGCTGGAGGGAGAGCGAGAGCCCATCCTGAGTGGAGGAGTAAAGCGGATGAATAACGTGGAATGGTAATGGAGTGTGTGTTTGTCTCAGTGTGTGTGTAGGTTATTAGTTTATTACCCTTGCTCGGCTTGTTCGCTGGGACACGCGGCCGCCTGGGATTCTGGCTCGGACACGCCCCCTGGTGGAGAGACGGGCTCAATGCACTCAGCGGGCAGACTGACTGGGGACACTTTACTCTGAGGAGGAGACCTGCATGCATACAGAGACCAAAAGAAGGAGTTCAGTCTGAGGTAAACATTCACAACCTGCTCTTGTACATGGTGGATCTGAACCCACAGCCTCATAGTGGTGGGATGTTTGCACCGGGTGTCTAAGTCTCGTACCTGTCTCTCAGCCTGTCCCTGTCGCTGTTGGAGCCCTCGGGGGTGAAGCGGCTGCTGACGCCCGGCTCCGAGGGTGTCTGGGGGGCGCTTGGGGGGCGAGTGAGGTCCAGCACGGGTGAATTGTGGTAGCCAAAGACTGCCTGCCCCTGCTGCGACTGACGCATGTAATCCTTCTTGATCACCTCCTGAAACGGGAAAGGAAGCCGGATTTGTTAGGAAGCGTCTGGTACATCCCGGGAAACGCCGCACAACGCCAGGAGCCTGAGTTTAAAAAAACAAAAAAAAGGCTTACGCTGATGTGCTGGGCGAGGGTCACTACTCTCTGGGAGCTTTTCACAGCAGGGGACGGAGGCTGCTGACTGGGAGACAGTCTCTCCTCGGGAATACAATAACTGCGCTGCTCCATAGCCTTCTGCTGAGCTGCGGTGGGAAAAAGAAAATGGACACGCACACAGATTTAGGCTTGTGCTAGAAGTGTGCTAGCAAGAAAGCAGCACTGTCCCTAAACCCTCAGTGTGTTCGTGTACGTGTGTGTGTGCGCACATGATTCCCCCCTCTCTCTGAACTGTCTAATCTTTTCATGTCCAAACAGACAGCACTGTTTAAATCCTCCCCCACACAGCTATCAAAACAAAGCCAGAGGATTCCGTCAGGAGGTCAGTAACTCAATCCCGGTCAAACAGGAAGTAACAGACATACTCAAAATGGCAAGAAACATTCGCTCTGTAGAGCGCTGGTCTCACCGAGTGCTCGGAACTCGTGGTCCTTGTACGGAGTCTTATCCCTGTTCATTCCGCTCTCAGTAGCCATAATGGGAAGACCGCGGCCTCCTGTGTGCCCCACGTGACCCCCGGGGGCCTGGGCAAAGGCTGAGGAGTAGATGCCGCCCCCGCTCGGGCTGGACATCTTGGACTCGGACTTGGGTTCCGGTTGTTTTGGGAGAACTCCTCGACTCTGGGTCTTACTCGGCTCCCGGCTCAGCTCTTTGACTCCGCTGGAATCTGGGTAGGCGTCGCCGGCTCTCTGGAGATGTCCGGTGTAGTTTGAGTAGCGGGAAGAACTCTGGGGAACGGATCTGGACAAGGAGGGTGAAAGACAAGTTAATGAGAGCAGCGTGAGGGGTGTGTGTGTGTATGTGTGTGTGTGGTCTTTATTGCCTACAGAATTTTTCCACAAGCTTGTCGAGTCCATGCCCCATCCGGGACCTCCCAATTATAAGAACAGTGTACCAGTTTTTCTGGCACCTCAATGTATATATGAGCAAAGGTATAGAGTCAGTCAGATTGATTCCTCTGTCTGTGTGTGTGTCTGACCTCAGTACAGACGGGCTGCTGTGCTCCGAACTCAGGTTTTTCGAACTGGTGTTGTGCAGGACGGTGGGTCTGTGCTGGAGGCTCTCCTGGGGCCGAGGGCTCATCGAGGACGCCTGGTGGCTATAAGGCAGGGAAGGGGGCCGCGAGGTAGAGCTGCTGCTCCCAGCCTGCTCTGCTGCACCTACAGAAGAGCGAGAACACAGAACAATGGCGGACGTGTACGGAAAATAACGACACGCGTTAACACAGGTGAGTGGGATCGATCGTACCAGGTCTCCAGATAGGCGCGTGCTCCACGTTGCCATGGCCGAGAGACTTCTCCCTCTCTCTGTCCCGATCACGCTCCCGCTCCCTCTCTCGCTCCCGCTCCCTCTCTCTATCCCGCTCCCGTTCTCGTTCTCTCTCCCGTTCCCTCTCGCGGTCTCGTTCTCGGTCGCGTTCTCTCTCCCGGTCTCTCTCGCGCTCTCTCTCGCGCTCGCGCTCTCTCTCGGATGACGCGGGGGTGCCCTGGAGTTTGCTTATGTGTGAACCTTGAGAATACGTGAACAAAGAGTCATGCAGCACCTGACAACAACGGCATCTATTTTTACACTGAACACACAGTGTGTACCAGCTTGTGTGTGTGTGTACCTGGTGAGATCGGTGAGGTGGTGTACGCTCGGTTGGGGAAGGTGGTTGGCGTCCCGGAGAGGTAGTTGATGCGGTCCATTGGTGATGCAGAGGCACCTGGAGGTAATGAATTCAGGTAGTACGAAGTCGAGGACAAAAAACAATGACACATCATATTTAAAATTAAATGAGTTGGCACGTATAGGTGTGTGTGTGTGTGTGTGTGTGTGTGTGTGTGTACCTCGTGTCGTAGGAGAGTATGATAAAGTGAGCGGTGGGTCTCGGGGCCCTCTCAGTAGGTCCGATCTCTGTGTCATGGCCGCCGCAGGCCACTGGTGCATCTGCTGTGAGGTGATGTAGTCGGTGAACAGCGTGTGTCTGTTCTCGAGGGCTGCTGTGTCTGGAAAGCTCCGGATTAGATAAGGAGGATAGGGATGGGGATAACCGGGGGCGGGAGCCAGGTGTCGGGGCAGGTAATAGGCAGCTGAGGATGGCACACGAACATACACTGTTAAAACCACCCTTGTGTAAGAAATAGTACATCTAATCAGGCAAAAAAAAAGGTCTGATGTTAAATACTTGCAGAGACCTACCTGGATCTATAGAGATACCCCGGGGATCAAACGACAGCGGGATCTGGCCTCGGTACATGTCGGCTCCCAGACCCTGCAGCAGCCTCTCATAGGAGGCCAAAGAGGCAGCGTGATCGCTCACTACAGGCAGCGGAGACTTGGTGGCGCTCATCTCGCGAGGAGTTGGGGTGGACTTGCGCTCCTGCTGAGGGACCTTCGCAGAGCCTGAGAGTGAAACGCTTATTACTAACACTATACATGCTCACCACATAGGGCATACTTTTAGTACGTACGTATACATGCGCACACACACACACACACACACACACACACACACACACACACACACACACACACACACACACACACAAAAAAAGAAATTAAGTCTACCTTCATGGGGTCTCTGCGGTGTGTCTCTGCTGGTCAGTGGGGATCCTCTGTGGGACGGTGCCGCGTATCCTGCTCTCTTGTGCTCTTCGTAGCCCACCGGGCTGTGGTGGCTTTTACCTGCCTGTTCTGCCCCGAGTGCCAGAGAGCTTGCGGTGCTCACCACGGCGCTGGGCCGAGATTTAGGCCCCGGCTCGTCGTAGTGGCCCCTTTCCAAATGAGCCGGCAGGGTTGCATACGGTCGAGGGGAACTGGATATTATGGAGCGCACGTCGTGGCGCTTGGAACCAGTGGGCTCCATTTTCAAAGGCGTGCCCTGTAAACAAATAAATAAATTACTCGCTCAGTATTCGTGCGTCAGAAACGGCAAACACACTAAAAGCAGGACTCTGGAGTGGAGTTACCTGTGTGATGGAGCCCTCTTTCGGCGCTTTGGTCATCAGGACGCCCTCTGGAGGGATGAGGTGGATGGAGCGTCCGGGCTCTTTAACCGTGGGGACCGAGGTATCGTGGGGACGGCCCTTGATAGAATCTGGGCCTCGGGGAGACGGAGAGCTCTCGCGCTTCAGCTGCTTCGGTTCTCGGCGTGAATACTCTTCCTGGGACTCTACGTGACGTGGGATACCTGAGAGAGAGAGGCATGGAGACGGTGTTACAGAGGCATGTGATGTATTTGCGACAGAGTGCAGGAGTGTGCGTACAAGCAGCCGTCGCTCACCCTGTGAAATAGAGCCGCGGATATGATGAGGACGAGGACTCTCCCTCTCCTGAGGCATTGCTCTACCCATCAATCCTACAACAGAGTGGGAAATAAAGACCTTTTAGAACCAAGTGTGAGAGGTGGTAGGATATCGATCGTGCACGTGACCGTGAGCTGCACTGACCCTCGGCGGTGGACAGAGTGTCCCGTAACGGCAGCACTCGAGAGATGCCCCCTGCCTCCATGACTTCATAGGGGCGTTTTAGCCCTAACACCTCGGCCCTGCCGTCATCTTTCGGGTTACCTGCAGGTAGCAGAAACGTTAAAGTCGGACGAGTGTGTGGAAAAAAAAAAAAAAAGCAAAAACATGAAGCGCTTGTCCAGTGTGTGAGATTGAACTTACGGTCATAGGAGAGGATGTGCCCACTGATGCCCTCATACAGGACGTGTGGCTTGGCTTGGTTCTCGTCTCTGGATCTGTCCCTGCTGGGGCTGTCCTCTGCGATAAGACGAGTGATGGTACCCTTGTACAGCACGTCAGCTGGGGTGCCCTGTCACACACACACACACACACACACACACACACATTATAAACTTTACAGCATACTATTATAGCAGCAGCATATAGAAAGCATGGTCTTTACTGAATGTGTGTGTGTGTTTCGGCTCAGCTAGTTATTGGGCAACTGAAACGTGGGTGAGCCACGTGAGTGCAGTTCCACTGCACCATTTTCCGCATGGCATTGTGGGTAATGTAGGAACTGGATAAAAGTGTTAAAAGTGTGTGTGAAATAGACACGACTGACACGGTCACACGTTTCAGACACGTGACCCAACTCTGAGGTGTGGAAACATTACAGACATCATGTAATCACGTAATATAATCCTGACACACACACACACACGACTCATTTCACACCCGTCTTACTTTCTGTGTGTGTGTGTGTGTGTGTGTGTGAGAGATTAGCAGAAGGGTAAACAAAAGGAGAGAACACTGGTGGACAGCGTGTCCCTGCTGCTATAGCAACTGAGCACTGGTTATATCATACTGTGCTAGTGCACACCCACACACACACACACACACACGCACGCACGCACATGCACATGCACATGCACACGCACAGAGGATCAGACTCTGCCAGGTGCAGAGATGAGGGGTGACTGAAACTAAATGTAAACATTTCCTTATTCTCAGAGCATTACTATTACTATTACTATTATTATTACTACTACTACTATCATTATTACTACTACTATTATTGCTATTATTATTATTAATATTACTACTATTACAATTCTCCTTATTATTATTTTTTTATATTTCATATAAATATTAGATATTTATTTTTAATATATTTTTTGCATTTTTATTTTAAAAATATATTATATTTTTATTTTATATTTAATATATTTATTTATATATTATTTTACATGTTTATTATTATTATTACTACTATTACTATTGTTAATAATAATATTACTACTATTATTACAATTCTTCTTATTCTTATTGTTACTATTGTTTTTTCTTTCTTATATTTCATATAAATTTTATATATTTATTTTTAATACATTTTACATTTTTTTATTTTAAAAATATATTATATTTTTATTTTATATTTATTAAATATGAAATATATATATATATTGTTTTACATGATTATTATTTTATATATATATATATATATAAGGTTAAGATCCACAAGGTTCGGCTTGTTCTCTACGTGCTGAACCACACTACTTTACCACCTCACACTGACCTGTCGAGACCTAGACTCCACAAGACCTCAGAAGCTGATCTAACAAAAAGTCAGCAACAGATCCTTCAGTGGATCTTCTACAGACTTGGACCAGATGGACTGGCCTCCACTTTACCAGCACCCTGGGCTCACTGGTTCACTGGTTGTCTTTCCATGGACCACGTTAGTAGATACTGACCACTGTATACTGGGACACACCCCACAAGACCTGCTGATGTTTAGACATCACAATTTGCCTCATTTAGTTCTCATTTATTTGCCTCAGATCCTTAAACATGCCTATTTTACCCACTTTCAACATCAACCTTGGGAGCACACTGCGCACACACGCGCACAAGTGCACACGCACACACACACCTGAGTGATAGAACCACCACGGTATGTTATGGAAGGTTCTTGATGGATGCGTGTGCCAGGAAGTCCCTTTGTGATGCTTCCTCCCTGTACAGCAGACATGGGCCCTGTAAAACACACACACACACACACACACACACACACACACACACACACACACACACACACACACAGAGTATGAATTAAGTCGCTTCTATAGATATAAACCACACACAATGTTAACGTGTTCAGCTGTGTGTAGGTGTGTAAGAAACTATTACAAGCTGCCCCGTGTCTCAGGTTAAAGCCGCTGAGCGTCTCCATGTTCAGATCTCTATATAACAAAACAGGGCCTGAGAACCACTGCTGAAATTACACTGAAGTGCCAGAAACACTGGTACACCAGTCTGGAACATCGGGCACGGACTCTGCAGTTAATAAACACCAGGCTTCCTCCAGAACGCTGGTGTATTCTGAGGTGGAGGATTTCTGTGTTCCACAGCACCTAGTGTGACGTCCCAGACATGTTCAGTAACGTTGAGATCACGTGACTCGGGTGTGAATGACTAAACACCGAAATTGGATGAGTACCCGTTTTTCAGGCACTTCTTTGTATAACGCAGATGGGAAAACTACTGTCCACTTTCGGCATGTCTAAACCCTCTTGTTTCTAACTTGTAAACATAAGACAAATGTCAGGAAATATAGCAAATATCAGTGACCTTTGACCCTGGTCTTCTGGGAAATGTAATCATTTCACATGAATCGTACACACACTCGTTCCTGAAACGTCGCACCAGCGTAGAAGCTAGCTACGACATCGTTTTGACATCAGTTATTAGTCTAAGGGCTGCGGATGTCTGTGTCGACCATCCTGTATTCATGGAGCGACGCTGTTCTGTGAGACCTTGTGTGTGTAGATGGACACTAACCGCGGGCAGCGAGGCTCTCGTGAGCGATCGCATGTGTGGACAGATTCTCAGCCTGAGAGGAGGCGGGGCCACGTGGGGACAGCTGCTCTTGTTTAACCACGGGGAACGTGCCTGTTCCAGACAGAGTGAGTGAGAGAGAGAGAGGGAGAGAGAGGGAGAGAGAGGGAGAGGGGGGGGGAAGAGAGAGAGAGGGAGGAAGTGGTTAGAAATGTGTGCATTATCCTGTATCATAGATTAACAGCTTCTAATTAGAACTCAGATCATTCAGTTAAAGTGCTACGAACACACGCACGCACACACGCACGCACGCACACACACGCACGCACACACACACACCGAGTTTCCGCTGGTCCACCCAGGACACAGGCATTGCTCCTGGAGCCATCTTGGCGTGTTCGGAGCCGTGGGCGGGGCTGAGCATCTGCACTGGAGTTCCCTGAAAACAAAACAAGGAATAGTTGTGTAAGGAATAAAACACTTCATGATGTGCGGTTCCAGTGTCTGGTGTTTCAATTCGATTCTGATTTTTGGGGTCACGATTTGATTCAGAATCGATTTCGAGTCAGGAACAATTTTTCTATTCAAATGGTTTAGAAATTTTGTTTAATTTATGTGATTAACTAGATGAAAAGAAAACGTAAACAAATAGAACATTTACTTTAAACAATACTTTTAGTTCCTTACTGTGTCAAATCTTTTATATCATTTTATATTTATACCAAAAATAGGATTGTGATAAAATTCTGTAATTTAAATGTCCAGTATTAGGTTCACTTAGGTGTCTGGATTTTACTTAAATAAAAAAAAATATTAATGAACAAATCAGTCAAAACATTTAAATACAAAAGTAAACACAGACTTCAGTCTACCACACTGTATTAAACCTTTAACTGTAAATAAAACACAGACTTTAAAGTCATAGTGCATTACTGTGTTTATATTCTGTATCATTGTGTCTGAAGTGACTCCATGCTAGCGGCCTCCATTCAGACAAACAGAGCTGATAACTAGCCCGCTGTACGGTGGCCTAGACAGCTAGGTGATCCTGAGCACTCTGACTCCTAAACTCAACACGAGTGGAGTGGGGATAGGTTACTATTGTGCTCAGCAACAAGATGAGTATAGTGTGAATATGCACTTAAAAGCTAGAAGATTGAACTGCTTTTGAACACACGTTTTCCTGTGTGTACTTCACGTGACGCACATGAGTGTGAGACAGAAAGAGTGACAAAGGAACGGTATCTGATCTGAACAGTTGATGTACCTGTGTGATGGAGCCGCCTGGTTTGGCCGAGGAAATGAGGGGAGGAGGATCAGGGATGTGCAGCGGCCGTACACCAGCTAGTCTCTCCTGCTGAGAAAAAGCTACACACACACACACACATTAACCTACTGCATGTGTAAGTAGTAATCAGGCTGATCTCAGTGCTTTATTAGTGACTTTAACAGACTCACAACAATCTCACATTAAGACGAAAACTGAGCTCGTGTCCTTCACACACTGATCAGCCATAACATTAAAACCACTAACAGCTGAAGTGAAGTGTCACATTGTGTTATATATTACACAGTAAGTGAGTCTAAGTTCCCAAAGTTCCTGTGCTGAAAGCTGGAAAAATGGGCAACTATAAACTGTAACTTTGACATGGGCAAAAATAACTGTGATGTCTAGACTACTGGGTCTAAACAGCAGGTCCTGTGGGGAAGGACGACCCGTGAACCAGTGACAGGAAGATGAGCGCCCAAAACTCACCAGGTATGTTTACATGCAGCGTGATAATCCGTTAATAATCTAATAGCTCTAATAGCTCAATTGGAATAGAACAGGGCCAGGTCTACACCTCAGTCGAAATAGAGTCGTCTGATTGGGTCATTTCGATTACATTTACCTTCTGATTGAATGAGGTTATCATCCTTTAAATAATCTGTTAAATAGAAGAATAACAGCCACGTAAACACCTGTATACCTGATTACATTCCCAAACAGAGGTTTATCTACATTCTGCTCACGTGCTCAAGTCACAACAGAAGCTTACCGTCTCCAACATGGCGGGAGCGAAAAACTGGTCATCAGACGAGACAAAGTTTATGTTCAAACTTTAAAAGACTTGAAGACAGTCAGCAGGACGGACCGCCGTAAAGCTCGCAATGACAAGCAGTTTAGACAAGCATCTGAGCAAATGTTAATGACTCGGGTAACATTTTGCGACGTCACTCACGTGAAGCTCGTTGTCATGGTAACGTGGACAGTAAACGTTACTCTACGCAAGCGTGTTATATCGGATCGGAACTGTAGCATGCATGCAAATGAAGATTTTAATCAAATTATTGAAGCGGGTGAACATATAAACACCTCAGTCTACAGAAGGATGAGTTGGTGCCATAGAGAGCACATAACACCTTCAGAGGTCTTGTGATGAAACAGATCTGTTCAGGCAGGTGGTTTTAATGTTATGGCTGTTGCCCTAATTCTTTGAATTCCTTCTTACTATCAACCCAACCGTCTGTCCATCAACTGACCTACATCAGCAGTGCTTTCTGGATGAACCAGCTCTGATGTAATGTGACCCTGGATCGTTGTATATAAATGACGAATATCCACAATAGACATTTCCGCAGCAGAATTTCCACAACGGCTGACAAACACGAACCACAAGGCCGCCTTACGTTTTGGAGTGAGTATGCGGGCCGAATTTGTAGTGGCGGTGAAAAGGCTATCCATATAACATTAAACTGCCCACACCATGTTTTCCAAAAGCGAGCGAGGCATTAAGTACAGCGCTGAACTACGGCAACAAAAACAGGACGAACGGAGAGACATCTGTGTGGAAGTGCACGCTGAGATCAGCTGTCTTAAATGAGAAGAAATAGATGAGGTGTTGAAGAGGTTGGTTAATAAACACACACACACACACACACACACACACACACACACACGTGTGCGTGTCTTACAGGGGTTGTAGTGCAGGAGTTGGTCTCTGGGAGAAAGCTGGTACTGTGAAATCACAGGACGACCGAGACCCATGAGTCTGGTGTGGTCCAATCCCGGATCTTTCTTCACTTCAGCAAGAGGAGAAAACGCCTGAGGTTTATCTACAAACACACACAGACAGACACACACACACAATGTTGAGTAATTGACTATACAGAGGCGACCGGAGTGTGAGGTCAGGTTGACTCCGCCTGAGCAGACGAACAGATCAAAACCCACACTGACAGAGCCAGCACAAGCACCAAGAGGGTAAACATGCTCTCTCTCTCTCTCACACACACACACACACTTATTTATACAAGTTACGCTTTATGAAGTCCACACACAGCAAAAAGCAAATGCCATGTGCAAAAAAAGAAAACCCCAAAGTCCAATCTGCGAAGCCTGCGGCTGTCCACCCCGAACATTACACATCATACATGAGCGTGTGTATTTCTGTGTCGTGTGTAAACCTACGTAATCTGTGAAGCGAAGTGTGTAGCCATCTTTCCATCCCCCCCACCAGCTCTGCAGGGACAGATAGACTACAGCTAAGCACTTCAGCTCGATGCAAAAAAAGTCAGGTCATGAACAGAAATGAATCAATTTATAATCACACACATTATTCCATCGCGCACACTTAATATCAGAAGAGGTAAATAAAAAACACACACACACAGTCGAGATACACACTCTTCAGGTCTGGGGGGGATGAGATTTGCTTTGCTGCTGAGGCAAACCGTTTCATGCTGACGTGAACCTGTCGGCAGCTGAGGCTCGGTTATTGTTTACGGGAATAAATGCAAGACCCGGTCTTTAGAGATAAAAAAAAAAAAAAAAACCTCTTCCACAAATCAGCATTTCCAACATCTCACTTTTTCATGTAGCAGAAGCCCCACATCATCATAACGTAGCACAATATAAACCAACATCCGTACAGTGAAGCACGGTGGTGGCGGTATGATAGAGTTACCCGTTGCCTCATTCATACACTAAAACAAACACGTCCACTGCAAATGACGTAACCCTTGTTATCCACACACTTTCCCGCGCCCTCTACGTTGACGATGTTACGCGATACGTCCACTAGAGGGCAGCTCGGAGTCACAGGTTTTTGACAAGAAACATGCCGACTATTAAGGAGGTCGTAATAACGCACCTGTTGATGAGAAGGTAAAACCGGAGCGGACTTTGTAAACTGCAAAACCTCGTCTCCAAAAAAGTTCCACCATCTTTCCCTTTGCCCCTTCATCCCACAGCTACCAACCAGGGCTGACAAAGGCTACCATGCGCTTCCTTATGGAAGCCCAGCTACCGGTTCTGTTCAAGCAGCTGGCACCTCGTGCAGTGACCCTATGACAGACGGGGGGGACACGGCCCGGTTCTGCCGTCTGGACTCGTGGATATAGACAGCTGTAAAATGACCCAGGATTTGGACTCGAAATCGAAATACTACGATATTGCATACTGCATACTACAGTAGTATATACTGCATAATGCATACTGTCTTTAGTATGGAGTAGTGTAGTAAGAAAAGTCGACAGCTGTTTCGCATACTACAGTCACGTGATCTGCGGATTCGTCCGAGAGATTAACAGCTGTCTGTACAGCGACAGCGATGCTATCAACCAGTTATCGTTTTCATCTGGTAAAAGTAACTACAATTTTACCAACACTGTTTAAGATACATTTAAATAAATCACTTTCATATGAAATAATGCTGGAATAATCTATGTAAAGTGAAGTGGGCGGAGCCGGGGAGGCCGTGGTGCATGCTGGCATGCAGTTCACCACGAAGATCAGCTCCTCTGTATACTAGAGAATCTGACCGGAGTACGACATCTGGGTACCTGTAGTACACAACAGAGCTCCAGTCTGGTCTCATACTGCATACTACATACTACTTTTAGGCAGATTTTGTATGCAACTAGTATGTAGTATGCCACTTTGAGGCAGTATGCCATTTTTTTGCTAGGGCTAACACACTTTCTGTCCACCACTCGGCAGTCTTTCTGAACATAAATGAGCTTTTACCTGGTCACTTACTCATTGGTTGTCCTATAATCTATAAATAACATACTAAACGCTTCCTCATGACAAGTTGGGGGTGCGACTTTATACATATCTCCACAAACACCCGGCACTTCACAGGTCGACTCAGTTCGCATCGTTCTCCGACACAAACCGCCTGTGTTGGTCGTACGCGAGGGTTGAGGCTTCGTCTCGAACAACCTCCGAGTTCTAACCCTGCATAACGTGGAAGGTCAGTAGTTACGCAACCACTCTAACGGCTGAATCAGATGTTTTGAAGGCAGGACTGGAGAGAGAGAACGGGGAGGAGGGACAGTAATACAAAGGCGGTGATGGAAAAGTAAACGAGTGTGGCAGGATGGATAATGTCCATAAAGACCTTGTGGTTTAACTTTATGGATGCGTTTGCTATATATATATATATATAAATATATATAAAAAAAAAAAAACCTTGCATGTAATAAGGAGCAACGTTCTTGGCCACCGGAGACGTCTCCATTATTATAAACATCACGTGTCGTTTCTATGGTTGCGGGTTTCTCTGACTCTGTTATTCCTTACAGTACAAAGCAAACGACCGGAGGTTTTAAAGCCAGTTCTTGTGTGCTGAAGACAGTTCAAAACATTCAGACTGACATGTACGTGCAAAAATACCGGGACAGACAAGCCTATGCAAAATCCATAATGCTATAGGGTTTGTTTATCTGCCATTCCACTGGACCCCTGGTACATCTCCAGACGTCTCTGACAGGTGAACACTGTGTGATGAGGTCCACCAGTTCATGTCCTGTATTCATTCTGATGGGTTTGTCCTCTTCTAACAGGACAATGCACCACCACACACATCTAGTGACACTAGATTATGGTCAGAGGAACACTAGAGATCTGGAGTCAACAGATCTCAATGTTATCAACCATCTGGGAGGCCATGTAAGGTGCTGTAGAGCACAAAAATCCTTCACCTCAGAATACAACGGAATTGTGGACCTTTCTGCAGGAAGTATGAATATTTCCACAAGCCTGTGGAGTCGGACAAAGCATTAGACTGCTTTACCACGTTATCCAGCACTTTAGCATACGTAACATAATGCGTCCAATGAATGAATTCTCGATTCTGATTGGTCAGAAGAACCTGAAACATTATTAACGGCTCATTCAAACATTGAACGTTGTTGTTTGGAAGGAGTCTCCAGTGTCAGAGTCAACGTTCTGACATTGATCTTTAAGGACAGAAAAGTTTCTGCAAATATAAATAGATAAAATGTACTATGAGACAATTAGTACGGAACACACAGTCTAAACACCACACAGAGGTGAGAACTCGAGGATGAACAGGAAGTGCTAGGCATCGTACCGTCTTTCTCTCTGTCCGAGGGTGTAGGGGTTCTGGCTCGGATGCGCGGGCTTCCGGTCTCGACGATGCCGCCGGGGTAATGCTGCGATTTGACGGGCTGCGGAGGCTGCTGCTGCTTGGCCCCTTGCGAGGACTCATGCGCCATGATGATCTGCTGTTCGTAGAGCGCCTGAGCGTCGGGCATCACCGACTGCTTCCCCATCACGCCACCGGCGGCTACGGAGGCATCCGTCATCTACGGATAAACACAGGTCGTGACGGTTATTAAGCAGTACTGCAGCTTCAGTCAGGGTTGAATTTAATACAACAGACGGAACAAGGAGTGTATTAGAGGGTCGTGTACACTGATCAGCCAGAACATTAACACCAGTTGAAGAAAATGTCATTAAGCTCTTGTAGGGTGTGTCCTGGTATACAGTGGTTAGTACCTATTAAATGTGGTCTACAGAGGGGTAGCTAATGAACCAGTGACAGGTTTACAGACACGTAAGGCTCACTGATGTGTGTAAACCGTCTGCTCTGATCTTGTAGAGGACCCACAGAAGGTCCCAGACACCACAGAACCCCTTCAGAGGTCTTGTGGAGTCTGTGTGTGGACGAGACAGAGCTGGTGTTAATGTTATGGCAGATCGGTGCATGTAAGTGAGGATATTAAGAATATGAATTCTTTTTAACATAATTATTAACAGTATTTATTTATTCTGTCCCTCGGTCAGTCTGTCTAGCCCTGGGTTCCTGATCTTGTGGATGATCATCAGGACCTGTTTAACTACCGGCTGTGTGCTGCGAGGATGGACGGAGGAGAAAAACAGCCCTGTGATGTCAGAGATTAACAGCAGTCTTATTATCCATGGCAACGGAGGCAGCTCGGCGCATCTAATCCAGTCTGAGGGAGCAGAGGGGATCAGTCTCCACGTGACGGACACACACACACACACACACACACACACACACACACACACTCACACACACACAAACAGAGCGTGTCCTCTCAGCCGGTGCATCTAACGGGTCATTTTCTTATCGACTGCAGCGTTGTGGAATTACAGACGTCTGACTTGAATGTCAGTGCGATCAAAGAGTGCGAGTGTGTAATTAGTGACACTGTGTGAGCTCACTATGGGAGGTGTGTGTGTGTGTGTGTGTGTGTGGTCACTATGGGAGGTTTGTATGTGTGTTTATGTGTGTGTGTTTATGCGTGCTCACTATGGGAGGTATAGCAGCCGCTCTCTGTTTGAGCTGTTTGAGGTCCAGTGGTTTCTGCAGTGCAGTTGAGATCACTCCATCATGGGCATAACTCAGCAGGCTCGGCCTAGGAGGGAGAGAGAGAGAGAGAGAGAGAGAGAGAGAGACAGAGAGAGAGAGAGAGAGAGAGAGAGAGAGAGAGAGAGAG
>JAOVVF010000035.1:2073684-2086561 GCA_028565595.1 Duopalatinus emarginatus | reverse complement strand
ACACACACACACACAAACAAACACACACACACACACACACACACACACACACACACACACACACACACACACACACAAACACACACACACAGGATGGTGCACATACTTCTCTCTGAAGGTGTCTTTCTCCTGGTCGCTCCACATGTTCATCACCTGTCTGTCTTTGTAGATCTTCATGGGGTCGTCCATCAGACCGTTCATGTTAATGAACTTGATCCTCTGCTGCTCGGCGTCGAACAGCATTGGCGGGATCACAGCCAACTGACGCATCTGTTTCTCCGAGTTCTAGACAGACAGAGAGAGAGAGAAAGAGAGAGAGAGAGAGAGAGACAGACAGAGAGACAGCGAACACAGTTCAGTTGGCCAGTTAAAGAAGTCGGAGTCAAACAGAGAATTAAAAAAAAAGGGTGAAATGTCACACACCCTTAATGTGTGTGTGTGTGTGTGTGTGTGTGTGTGTGTGTGTGTGTGTGTGTAGGAAGTGTATTAGCCACAAAACCTCCCAAGTTGTGAAAGCGTCTAGAGGTGTGAAAAAAACGTGTTCACGTCTAGACCAGACATCAAACACCACACGACAACACACACTCTGAATAACTGTAGGTTAATATTGATGATTAATTATTAATATGAACTAATTTTATTTTACAGCACATAAAATACAGGTCACATCCAGCTAACAAAACATAATGAAGTATAAATATGATAAAAAAGTGATCTAAATAAGTAAAGATTTGCTTTGAAAATATTAAATCTCTTTCATTGTAGACATTTCACAATAAATAAATAAATAGACTAATTAATGAATCTATAAACAAATAAATAAATAAGTTATTGATTAATTGAATTAAGAAATGAGAAATAAGAAATAAGTGTTCTTAGTTGTAAATATTTGTAATAAATAAAATTAAATTAAATAAAATGCCTAAATCACAGCCCATAATTGGAACAAATTCTCTCTTTTTCTTGGTGCCTGATCTACTTAAATCAATTAGATTTTTTTCTGTTTACAAAAACAAATCAAATATGTAAAATAAAATGAATATAAAAATATACATTTAATATACATTTTTTTTTTTGTAAAAAATGATAAATGAAAATAAAACACCTAAATCTCACCCCATGACTGGATCAAAATCTCTCTCTTATTTGCACCTCTATTCTGATAACTTTTTATCCTGATTTTCTCCCTAATTTAGACCTGTCCATTTCCCACCCATTACACCTCCATCATACCTCAGCCACCCACCACTGAGGACCAAGGAAAGTGCTTTCGCCCACTTCTGTATGCATGAGCTTAAAGACACCATGATTGGCTAGCGTCACTGTGATTGACAGGCGAGACAGTGGTAGCACGCCTACCTCCCTCCCTCCTTCCCTCCCTCCTAAGTATAGCCAGTTCTGCTCTAGACTCCTAGTTACAGACAGCGGTATCATCACCCAGGATTCCGGATGATTGGTTTCACGCTTCTCAGAGAGCCTCTGGTTAGCCCTGTGTGTGTGTGCGCGTGTGTGTGTACCTCTTGCTCTGAAATGCCGTCTATGATCTCAGACACTTCGTGTTCGCTGCGTGCTGCCGAAGCCAGACTTCCTCGCTGACCCACCCTGCTGTAGAATACAAACACACCTTATTTACTCCAGCACACACACACACACACACACACACACACACACACACAGTTACACAACTATATTACCCACACTCCCAGGAGTTCTTACTTCTGCATGCGCTCCTGCAGCTCCCTCTGTTTGCGGATTTCAGGGAACTGTTTCTCGTAGTACTCGCGCACTTTGCTCTCTTTAGCTCTGCGTCGTGGGTTGTTCTCGATGCGCTCTACCTTCTTCTCCCAGGCCTCCATCAGCTGGTCATAGCGCTGACAAAACTTCTGCTCCTGTAACACACACACACACAGGTCTTAGTTACACACAAGCCTCTGTGAGCTGCCCGGCAGAATCACTGTGACGTGACTGATGAACTTACCCACTGCTTACGAGCGTGATTTCTCCTCTTGAAGTAGAGAATGAGCTTCTTCCTCATCACCTGATTTCTACAAAAAAAGAGAAGAACAGGATTCGGTTAGACATGAACACACACACACACACACACACAGGTAACCATTTCGTTGCTATGCCGACCTTGCATCCCTACATTTGTTCTTGATGAGCGAACGCAACACAACAGGTTCTCGGTAACACGCGCCATTAACCATGCCACTACAGAGAGGAACTTCCTGAGCTGGACCGTGACAAATCTCTGACACTGGAGGCTCCTTCTAATTCCAAATATGCCAAATAAGTTCCAGACATGCCAAAGGTCATGGGATAGCGGCGTGTGAATTGATTATGAAGTGCCGTTGCCTCAGGGGGCGCCTTTGGAATGCACACACCTGTATAAGATGTCAGGTGTTGTCTTGTGAGAAAGGTTGAACACTGGCCAGTGTGCTTGTGGCTAGGTAAGTAGAATTACAAATCGGATTACAAGCGAAGTTGTTAAACTAAAGTTGTCTGGGTGCTAAAAGTTAACGCTAGGGGCAGTGAACACACTTGCCCAGAGCGGGGGGCAGCCCCAAACCATGGTGTTTTTCTCAAGGGCACGTCAGTCGTGATTTGCCCTATGTGGGGAACGAACTCAGGGGATCCATAACCACTAAGCCACGGCTGCCCCACTAGGCTACCCCTCAAGACAACTGGCAATGATGTGGCATGATCTGACAAGTCATGGTTCTATTTTTTTTGGGCTGATGGCACAGACACCATGAAGATGGACCCCAGTTGTCTTCAAGGCACTTTTCTGTACTGCTCTGCTCCCATATCCTATACAAGCCTGATAAGGACCAGTGATGTCTAGATGACTGGGTCGGAGCATCTCCAAAACAGCAGGTCTGGTAGGGTTGGTCCCAGAATGCACAGGTTTGTACCTACCAAACATGGTTAAAGCAAGTGTTGATCGTGCCTAGGCTTAGAATGCTAGCCTGTCTGGTCTGATTATACAGAAGATCCCCAGAAGGATCCGTTGGTCCTGGATACCACAAAACACCTTCAGAGGTCTTGTGGAGTCCATGTCTGATGAGTCAGAGCTATTTAGGTAGGCAGTGTTAAAGTTATGGCTAAATACACCAAGGTATCATTTTAGTCTGGTGTTACAGGATGTAAAATAAGGTGTGCGTTTGCGTGTGTGCCAGTTTTACACATGGGTCGGATAAAACGATCAGCCTGTACCCTCAACAGACGTCATCCATCACTTCCTGAGTGTAGGAGAACCAGCGATTACTGACCCAGTTCAGGTGCCACACACAAAGGCACAGAGAGACAGAACGACCCGAACGCTGAACGCTGATGTGACATTTAATTGCTCCGCAGACAGCAGTGATTAGCTGAAGTGTAAAAGTCACAGTTACTCCTCCACCATGACCGTTTACTCACAAATGCCCGATTTGCTAACAAAACTAGCAAAAGGCAAAGAGGTTCAAACTAAAGCTAAATCTAGGGAGAGCACAGAGCCAGGCTCACCATTTCATCTCACCCGAAACGCAGGCTAGTAGCCAAGATACACTCGAGGTTCACGTCTTCGCATCTCGCTAATGGAACTCGGTTTCAGTCAAAACACTGGACGGATAAACCCGCCGCAAAACCACATCCAATCCAGCCATCCTGGAATTAATGTTTCTCTCAAGTGGTTTCATGTGAGAGATTTCAGCCAGTGGAAAGTGGATCACTCTGGCAGGTCGGTGGGGTTCGGTTCTTGGTGGTCTGGCAGAGACGGCGATTCCGTACGGTGACGCGTTAGTGGGTGGTTTGGACTTAAAACGGTCAAGTTTAATATCACTGGGATGAATAAAGAACAAGCGAGATCTGCCCTCTAATGCATACATGAGCTCACAGATGAGGACTATTGGCTGGTGGTGCAGTGAGAGTGTGAGTGAGCGAGCAAGAGAGAGAGGAAGAGGGAGAGGGAGGGGGGCAGAGAGAGGGAAAAGGGGGATAGATAGAGAGCAGGAGAGGGAGAGGGAGAGAGAGAGAGAGAGAGAGAGAGATCTATCCTCTCGTGGTAACTCTCTCACCCAAAACCTGTATTTACACCAAATTAGGCTGGTGGCAGCGCTATAATGGTGGTTATCCAATGGGGGTTTGTTCAGCTGGCATTCCATGAGACCCCTGAAGTTGCACCTGTTCATGTCCTGAATTCATTCTGATGGGTTCGTCCTCCTCTGACAGGACAACGCACCACCACACACGTCTAGAGACGCGAAAGAAACACTCCTCTGTAGCCAGAAAACACATAACAGAATTGTGGACTGTTCTGCAGGACGGATGGTGTTTGTTACCTTCAGAATATTCCCATGCCCCGTAGGGGGTCGACCAAGTATTAGAGCGTTGTACTTTACAGCGCTTATGTGCTATTCCACTGTCTGTTTCTTCTTCAAATGGATTGGATTAAGGACCAGGGACAGCGAGCTGGAGGCACCAGTAGAGGAAGCTACTGAAACTGAGATGTCCACCTACTGAGCGACTTTATGCTGAAAAGCAAGAGCAACTGGTTTACCAGCGACAGGGTCACAGACGCCCAAAACTCACTTGTGTGTGTGAGTGTAAAGGCTCAACCATCTGGTCCGATCCTACAGAAGATCCACCAGAAGGATCTGTAGAGGTCTTGTAGATCTGTAGAGTCCTGCATGGTCAGAGCCATGTTTAGGCAGGTGGTGTTAATGTTATGGCTGATGATTGTGTATTGAGTCCTCACACTGGTTTCATTTCAGTATATACAGATAAAATCCACAGCGTACAAACACTTTGGATGCATTACAGATGTCAGTGTTGATGTATACGACACACTGGCGTCCTCGGGGTAACCCAGCCGACCCTTCCAGCTTCATGCAGAACTTTACAGGCAGAGCGATCAGCAAAACACCGCTTACCGCGTAAAATCCATTAGCGGATCGTAGGTCTGATACTTGGCTGTGGATCGGGTCCTGTGTTCTCCAAGCCTGTAGAACTTGTTTTTCGGATGGAAAATGAATATTGCGCTGTTATACGTATGCCCAATAAACACGCAGGAGAGACGAGCGGAGGGAGACACGAGCGGAGAGAGAGACACGAGCGGAGAGGGCGATGAGCGGAGAGGGCGACGAGCGGAGAGGGCGACGAGCGGAGAGGGCGACGAGCGGAGAGGGCGACGAGCGGAGAGGGCGACGAGCGGAGAGGAACAAGAGTGGAGAGAGAGATGAGCGGAGCGACGTTTTCCAGAAGCATACAGCACTCCATCCTTTACATTCTATGTAAGAACACGATCAGCTATAACATGAACCCCGACTCCACAAGACCTCAGAAGGTTCTCTGTGGTAAATGTGAAACCAAGATTTTAGCAACACACTCTTATTTGTGGCTCTTCCACACGATCGGATCAGAAAGGCCCAGATCACGTGACCACTTCCGGTTGGTACTAACCCTTAACTGCTGCTTGGCCAGTGCAGCCTCTCAGACCCTTAGACTTGCCCATTTTTCCTGCTTTCCACACATCAGTTTTGAGAACCGACTGCATCTTCGCTGTCTAATACACCCCACCACTTGATCATCGGGGTTACTCACGTCACCCGACGGCGGTTTTCTGGTCGGTGATGCGTCTCCGTAACGTCCTGTCTGTCTGGTCATGTGACACAAACTGATACTCGACGGCTGAAACACTAATGCTGGGACAGGGAGAGGTTTGCTGACACAGTGCAGACGTAGGTCATAGGTCACCGTGATCATTCTGAAACTGCAGCCACAACCTGAAACACTTCCTCAACGGTGGCGATAAATAAGACCCAGAGTTCCTCCGGGAGAACAAGTGATTGCGCTATCCGCCCCAAACCGCAGCGATACTCGTGGCTAGAATAGCATCTGTGGCCACAAAAGGACGCCTCTGGGTGTGAGGTCGATCTGACCGGATGCTTGATGTGTGTGTGTGTGTGTTTGTGTGTGTGTGTGTTGCGTAAATCCTAGCAGTCAGAGAGAGTAGGTATAGGTATACTCACATCTTAATGTTCTCATGGTACTGCTTCGTATCGGACGGCTGGTTGTACAGCGGCTATAACGGTGAGAGAAGAAAGAGCAACACTTTAGTTTCAGATACATTTCTGTCCGTATTTCAAACACATGAGCATCAGACAAAGGAAATGACTGGAGGCCTTTATTTAAAAAAAAAAAAAAAAGTAAGAGAGAGAAGTAAAAGAGACAGAGAGCTCAGCGGAAACACTACACCGATGATTACCGAGCAATGCTGCACGCACACACACACACACACACACACACACACACACACACACACACACCGCAGCGTTGAATTCAAAAGAACAGGGGAGTGGTTAATGAGCAGGAATTAAACTGAAAATCGAAACTTATGTGTTAAACCTCAAGACGTCAGTTTAAAAGAGGGAACTGAAGGACCAGGCAAAGGAAATCCCCCGCTGTCCTCAATTAACCTCCTGACAACAAGCTGGCTCCAAAACAGAGTGGTCTACTGTTCTACAGATGATTATCAAATTCTGTTGAGTAATGCGCTTTAACCAGTATGAGGGAAAAGGAGGGTGTGTGTGTGTGTGTGTACATATTAAACACATCCGGATGATAAGTCGCTCCGGTCAGTGATACAAGTCAAACACATGAGCTGTTATGCTTGAGTGAATTGAATGAAATTCCAGGCCCATATAAAGCATATACACTGAAGGCATCCCATGGGACCCCTGGTACACCTCCAGACGTCTCTGAACACTGTGTGAGACGAGTTCCACCAGTTCATGTCCTGTATTCATTCTGACGGGTTTGTCCTCTTCTAACAGGACAATGAACCACCACACACGTCTAGAGACACCAGATTATGGTTAGGGAAACTGATCAAGACATCAGATCTCAACACATCGGGGATGCAGTGCGAAATCCTACACCTCGGAATACAACAGATTTCTGGAGCGTCCTGCAGGAAGTCTGGTGGAGGCCATGCCCTATCAGGAAAACAGCTAAATCTTGCGCAGCATACAAGTTAATACACTTATGGTATTCCTCTTTAACACACCTCAATCAGCCATAACATTAACACCACCAAACCGCTGACAGCTGACGTGAACCACACTGACAATTTCATTACAGTGTCACACGTTCAACAGCACGTGAACAGTCGGTTGTCCATATTGACGAGTTCAAAGGAGAAAAAAATGGGCAGGGTCCAAAATCTGCGTGACAAATTGTGACGTCTAGACGACCGGGTCTGATCATGTCCAGAGCAGCAGGTCTTTTGTTGGGAGTGTCCCAGTATACAGTGGTTAATACCTACCAAAAGTGGCCCAAGGAAGGACACACGGTGAACTAGTGACTGGGTGAAGGTCATCCTGTCTCGTCTGATCCCAGAAGATCCACAGAAGGATCTGTTGCTAACATCTTGGTTCCAGATACCACAGAACATCTTCAGATGGCTTGTTGAGTTCAGGCCTCGACGACTGGTGTTAATGCTATGGCTCGGTGTATAATCGTTAGGCGGATCATGTGGATGTGCGCGGCTGTTTAACCAACTGACTACGTACTTGCGTGAAACCTGTGAGAAAATAATACCGGCTGTAAATTACACGAGATGTTTAACATCTAACATCTGATTCTCAACCACAACATCGTAGTGGAGAGGTGGGGTGAAGTAAATAAATAAATAAATAAATCAGACAGACTGAGAGAGAGAGAGAGAGAGAGAGAGAGAGAGGTATAGACAAAATGAGAGAGAGACTGTAGGCAGAAAAGGTAGAGTAGGTGAAAGACTACTCTAAAGAGACAAGGAAAGAGAGACAGAATGAGAGAGAAAGCTTGAAAAAAAGAGAGAGAGAGAGAGAGGGAGAGAGAGAGAGAGAGAGAAAGATTGAAAGAGAGAGAGAATGAGAGAGAAAGCTTGAAAAAAAGAGACAGAATGAAAGAGAAACAGAATGAGAGAGAAGATTGAGAGAGAGAGAATGAGAGAAAGATTAAGAGAGAGACAGAATGAGACAGAGAGAGAATGAGAGAAAAATTGAGAAAGAGAGAGAGACAGAATGAGAGAGAAAGATTGAAAGAAAGAGACAGAATGGGAGAGAAAGATTGAAAGTAAGAGAGAGAGACAAATGGAGACAAAAAGAGAAAGACATACAGACAGAAAGACAGACAGGTAGAAACATAAAGAGAAAGAGAGAGAAAGGGAGAAAGAGGGTCTCTAAAAGATAGGTAGAAATACTGAGAGAGAAAAAAAAACCCAAATGAGAGATAGAATGAATGGGGGGAGAGAGAGAGAGAGAGAGAGAGAGATAAAAGGGGAAAGATAAACAGAACATGAGAAGAGCTGCAGACTCACCAGTTCCACTCGGGGTCCCAGTCCCTCTAGGATACGATGAGCCTCCTCCGCTTTTTTCTGTTCAGGAAACACACACACACACAAAAACATCAATGGTCTACAGTCACCATGGCAACACACACCTCTCGCTCACCCTGGCACTTGCTCACAGGCGACGACGTAACATTACCAGAGCTTACTGACACCACAGCATCCTCACTTTCTCTTTCTCGGTTTCTGCACGTGTGCGCGTGTGTGTCTGGTTTGTAAGGTAAATCCTATCAGATGAAAGAGCGAGATATCGGCTACACTCTCTCCCCGCTGTGATGAGGAGTGAATAGTCGGTCGGTCTGACTACGGCTCGGCAAGCCCTCACACACAAGCAAATCTAACCCAGGGTTCGAACAACCACCTCACACGTGTCCTCACGTGACCCTGCCTCAGACCGGGCTGCACAACTGATGATCCCTGAGATAATGACCAGTCACCTAACCAGTGATCTTGATCTTGGACATTTCTTCAACGCTCGAATCTGATTGGCTGACAGGTTTAATAACAGAAGGCTCGGACTAAATGGTTCTGAAACAAAACGTTCACTCTAGCACGTTATCGTCTCTATAGTAACAACATAGACAAGGATTCGAGTTAAGTGGCAGTTTGCTGCGGTGTAGAAACAATAAAACACTTCAGACGGTGACTGTAATCTCAGTCATCCCACCAGCCCACCCCAGGGTGGACTGCTTTCCTACGGCATGACGTAGCATAAACAGCGGCATGCGTTCTGTTTGTATACTTAATAGCTCAAAGACATTAAACACTAGATTATTGCGTCTAAGGTTGAGCCAGAGCTGCCCCAGTGATCCAGAATTGCAGGTGTAAGAGAGACACTAGGGGGCGCACTAGCATTAAACATGAGAGCGATGTTCTGTCCGAACCTCAACTCAGTGTTCACTCTGAGTGAAAACAGGTGTTAATAGTTGCTTGGAGCTGAAGCGTAGTTATGTACTGCAGTAGGGGGAGTGTGTGTGTGTGTGTGTGTGTGTGTGTGAGGGAATGATTCAGCACATCTGGCAGCGTTGTGTCTGACTCATTGGGGGGTTTGGGGGACTCGAGGGGAGTGCACTGGGTTCAACCATAATCGCATTATTCTACATTAGACGTTTTACGAGGAATGTGTGTGGTTTAATTTACTGTTACACACACACACACAAATCTGCCTCAGAACGGGTCACGTGTCTGATGATGGCGATTTGTGATCCCCTGCAGAAGGATTAACATGTATATATAGCATGTGTGTGTGTCCGTTACCCGGTTCTCGTCATAGATGATCTGGACGAGGCTGCGATGTTTGGCTTCACTGGGTGGAGGAGAAATGGTGCGCTCCGGCTCTTGGGGCTTTGCTGCCTCTTCCTCCAGCTGTTGCTATATAAAAAAATCAGACGCAGACACACACACACACACACACACACACACACACACACACACACACACACACAAACACAAACATTAGACAAAAAAAATCCCATTAACGTTAATCATGGCGCTCGTACAAATAACCTCACAGTTGCTTGAGCTGTTGCCATGACAACAAAAAGATGCCGTCCCTGATGACTGAGCACTTCCCCACGTACATGCGCACACATACACGCGCAGACAGAATTCCTGGTAATTCCTCTTATCAGATAAAACATAGAATGGGGAACAAAATAGTCACGGTCATTTCTCTTACACACACACACACACACACACACACACACACACACACACACACACACACACACACACACACACACACACACACAGCTGTGGGCCTAGAGGTGCCACCAACGCCTCTTTCACGTCCCGCGGTTGCAGGAAGCTCCTGCGTTCATAACCTGGACAGATTACAGTACGGTGAAGCAACAGGGGAAAACAAAAGTGCGTGTGTGTGTGTTTAGTAACAGATAAGCATCCAAGAGAAAGTAGCATGGTATTCCAAGCACTTTCTAAGAGAAAAGTTTTTCTGCACACACACACAGTTTCCTTTTCTTCATCTGTGTCTCTCTGTATTAGTCTCTTGGTCTGGCTCTATCTCTTTCTCTCTCTCTCTCTCTTCAAATGAAGGTTAAGCACAGAAGCAAACAGCCAGATGGTTTAGTGCTTGAAGGGGACCTGAGGGAGGGAGAGAGGGAATGGGGGAAAAAAACAAGAGAGGAAGAGAAAGAGAGAGAGAGGTAGAAAGAGAGTGACAGAAAGAGACAGACAGAGAGAGAGAGAGAGAGAGAGAGAGAGAGAGAGAGAGAGAGAGAGAGAGAGAGAGGGAAGAAGAAGGCAGACTAATAGAAAAACGACAGGAGAGAGAAAAAGAGAAAGAGAAAGAGAGAGAGCGAGAGCAACAGTATGAGAGGGTGAGTGGGTCTCCCGCATTTCTCAGTCATCAGTCCTCACTCGTCCACCCCCGGTTTCCTTCCAGAAATGGAACAGTCCACCGAGTTCAGGTGGTTCAGATTTATGGTGCTGTGGAAAATCCCAAGCTGACAGACGAGATGGTTTGACGAGATGATGGAACAGTGTGTAAGAGTATAACAGAGCCTACTGTGTTTCATACACAGCACATGGGACTGAGGAGGGGGTTCAAACCCACCCTTCTTTCACTGGGGCCGAGAGAGAGAGAGAGAGAGAGAGAGAAAGACTACACCTAGAGATACAGAGGTCATGCCTTCTGCACAGGGACAGACACAGAGGCAATGACTATCGGTAGGACCAACAATAATGCCACGCCTCCTTAAATGAGACCGACACCTCCTACACACCTCCTTCTCTGTGACTGAAAGGCCATACCACCTTAACTAGGCCTCACTGCCTGAGGCCACGCCTACTTAATTAGGACTGACACAGAGGCCACACCTTGTTCATGGTCACAGCCTGAGGCCACACCTACTTAACTGTGACTGACACAGAGGCCACACCTCATTCGCTGTCACTGCCTGAGGCCACACATACATAATTGGGACTGACAGAGGCCACGCCTCCTTCACCAAGACTGCCACATGACAAGAAACAGAAGTCACCCCGTCACGTAAACCGATCTAGAGGCCACACCTCCTTTCCCGTGACTGACAGGTGCCACGCCCCTTTTAACACAACTACTGGGTGAAAAAGAAGTGTCCTGCGTCGCCAAATCACTTATATGTATTAATGTTACCATTTACGCCGTTATCTTAGCTAACTCCGCCCACTTTATTTCATAACATAAAGCAGTTTATACGAGAGAGAAAATCCCTGAGAGCACTGAAGCAGAGATCCCTGTGAGAGAATTTGTGTGTGTGTGTGTGTGTGTAAAAGGAAACAAGTTCATAGACTTGAGAAGGAAGAGCAGAAGAGGAAATCATGGAGAAAAAAAGAAAAACCCACCACACTCTCCCGCAGGAGTTCCTGTTTATAGCCTCGTATATTTCTGACCTACTTCTGTGTGTGTGTGTGTGTGTGTGTGTGTGTGTGTGTGAGGAAGCAGTGGAAGAGAGTGTGTAATTGTGTGGCTGCTTTGAGGCCTGCTGAGCGAGGACTTAACCGCGCCATAATCACACCGCTGTTTTGATTTACTTTCTTATTTGGTCCCACAAGCCATCGTCCAGCACAGACCAAAAAAAGTGTATAAACGTACAAATCTCAAACCGTGTCTCAGCTCGCTAACATGCTACGCAAACCCCAAACACAGCCGTTTATGTATATATATATATATATGTAGTACAAGTAAAGATGCATGAATACCGATACTGGCATCATGTACTCGTACTTGTATCGTACCAACATCTGATACCTTGTGCCTGGTGCACATTGCAGCCCTAATGAGCAGACGACTCAAAATCTTGGTGATCGGGAATTATTTCACAATCAGTGATGCCGACCCAAGCAAAGCAGACTGCAAACTGTGTTCTATGATCAGCACCGGATTTAGAAATGGGCCACGCGAGCAGCGTCATGTGACTAATAAACATAATGAATGAACCTGTGTGAATGAGGTGTTTTGAAGCGGACCCCTGTGCCAACAAAAGTCCCTAAAAGACCGTCCCCAAGCCCTGACTGACTGACCCGGGAGCCGTGTTACAGACCACACACAGAACCGTGTCTCTCAGATGCCTTACCTGTTTCTTCCTCAGTTTACAGATCTGCTGCTCCACCATGGTGATCTCTCGGTCCACTCGGTCCATGTTCTGGATTAGTTCCTCTTTAGAGAAGCGCGTGGGAACCAGCTCCAGGTCGGCCTCCATCACCGCCGGACTAGCAGGAGAGATGGGCTCGATCTTCCCCATCGAGCTGCTGCCGCTACGCTCCTGTGCACCACACACATACACACACACACAGTTAATATGATGATCACTACAGCAACATTTTCACCTGCAGCTCTTCAAGATCACAAAATTATTGCTTTTTTACATACACCTACACACACACACCTACACACACACACACAAACGATAAGAGGGAGAGAGACACACCGAGAGGGAGAGAGACACACCGAGAGGGAGAGAGACACACCGAGAGGGAGAGAGACACACCGAGAGGGAGAGAGACACA
>JAOVVF010000035.1:2008305-2023972 GCA_028565595.1 Duopalatinus emarginatus | reverse complement strand
TGTGTGTGTGTGTGTGTGTGTGTGTGACAAAGATACCTGAAGCCATGAGCGACCGTGCCTGCGACTGCACTTGAGCCAGACTTGTGGGCACCACAGCCGAGGCGGTCACCGGTGTCACTGCGCGCACACCTTGGCTAGTTGCTATGGCGACGACCTCAGCTGGAGCGGTGGTGGGAGTGGACACGACCGCCCTCTGCTGGGTGTGAACCACCTGAGTTGTAGCAGCACCTGCAGCCTGGGGCAAAACAGACACGTGTAACTGAAACGGACCTTCCGGACGGCCTGATCTAATAAAGTAGGAGGTGCTGCAAAAGGAGGCGTGGCTTACGTACCGGTACGGTCCCGGTGATGACGGGGGAAGCGAGACGCTTGTTACCCTGAAACTGGCCTGAAGTAACACTGGCTACTGTGTTCACGATCACGTTTCCTCCCACTGCAGCGGCTAAGAGGAGACAGAAATCATCATCATCATCACCACCATCATCATCATCATCATTACAGAAAGTGACAACACAGAGATGTGCTTGAGGGGAAACCCCCTGGAATGATACCTGTCTGAATGCCTGCTCCAGGAGTGGCGGTCTTGACAGCTCCAGCCTAAAGGTGTGGAGATAAATTTAGAACGATAACGATACACACAAAGAAACATTTACTCTGAAACTTAGAAGCGGGGGGAAAACATTCTGACCAGCACAGCCGTGTTCGGGACTGCGGCAGCTCCTTGCTGGGCGGCCTGAGGAACTACGGTGGTCTGTAGTCCGGCGGTGGCAGCCTGTGGCTGGGCTTGCGGCTGAGCCGTGGCCCCGGGTGTCCCCGGGGTAGCTCCGGCTGCCGGCTGCTGCTGAGCCAACTGCTGAGCCCTCTGCTGATCTGCCAGAGCCTGGGAAAGAGGAAGAGCAGGAGAAAGCTCAGTAAGAAAAGCCTCACATATGTACAAATGACAGGCGGACAAATTGCGTCACAGGTCTAAAAAACCACAACCCCATAGATACAGACCTCAAGACTGTTGTTGATTATTTTTCTATACCTGCACACTCTTAATTATTTAATTTCTTAATTCCTTTATATAGCTAACAAATCAAGGTTGGGCAAGCACAACAGACATGTTTTTATTATTGTAAATAATAATATTACCAGTGTAATCATCATCATCATCCACCAAGACCCCCAGAAATCTCACCTTCTTTTCTTTAGCGATTCTCTCTGCTCTCTGAGACGCCACTTGGATGGGAGGCAGCGGTTTATCATAGCTGATCCCGCTGTAGAACAGATACACACACACACACACACACACAACAGAGAAAACAAAGTCTATTAGTAGACGAGCTCATGTAAAACACACAGGCTGGTAGTGGCTCCATAATGGCATGAGGTTTGTTTAGCTGGCATTCCATGGGACCCCTGGTACACCTATAAATGTCTCAAATGAACAGTGTGTGTGACAGGTATACAAACAGAACATTTATATAAAACAATACTTTTAGGTTTCTTACTGAATCAAATATTTTTGCTTTATTTTAAAATTATACCAAAAATAGGATTGTGATAAAATTCTGTAATTAAAATGTCCAGTATTAGGTTCATTTAGCAGTCTGGATTTTTCTTAAATAAAAAAAAAAAATCCATCAATGAACAAATCAGTCAAAATATATGAATACAAATGTAAAACACAGACTTCAGTCTACCACAGTGTATTAAACCTTTAACTGTAAATAAAACACAGACTTTAAAGTCATAGTGCATTACTGTGTTTATATTCTGTATCATTGTGTCTGAAGTGACTCCATGCTAGCGGCCTCCATTCAGTCAAACAGAGCTGATAACTAGCCTGCAGTACGGTGGCCTAGACAGCCGTCTTCTACAGTGGCTGAGTGACACGTAATGCGATGTGCAGTCCGTTCAGGAGTAGGAGATCTGGTGGCTTAGGTGTGAACGACTAGGGGTGCTGACAGAAATCGATTCTTTAAAGAATTGCGATTCCTAGTCCTGGTGATTCTGAATCGATTAAAAATTTTAAAATGGGTTTAGGTTTTATTTTTTGTAGGCAAATCCAGATCTCAGTGTTATTAAAGACATCTGGGATGCCATGTAACGCGCTGTGGAACCCAGAAATCCTACACCTCGGAATACGACAGAACTGAGGAGCGTTCTGCAGGAAGTCTGGTGTTCATTACCTACTGAATATTTCCACAAGCTCGTCTTGGCGACCCACCAAGTGTTACACTGGTGTACAAGATTTTCTGGCACTTCAGTTTACACATACATAAAATATTAAATGACACTAAATTACGCAGCATATTTAAAATACTGTATTTTGTGAGTTTTATTGAGAGAGGGGGTGGGGTGGGTGGGGGGGAGTTTACCTTTCAGCCAAGACAGAAGCATGCTTAGGGTTCTTCTGGAACGGATTCATTCCCAGCCTGGAAAAAATACAAATAAAAATCAATAAATACATCAAACAAACAACAAGGTTAGTGTAAACCCACTCCTGGCTTCACACATCCACTTGGAGCTCTTACAGAGGTTTGATTGGAGGACTCCTCTTGCTGGCGATGATCTTCATGAGCTCGAAGCGGTTGTTGTAGAGCTGGATCTGGGTGGCGTTGTCGTCCTGGGTATAGATCTGACACGTGCGCAGGGGACGGCTGTTCTTCGTCTGGAAATGGAGGAGAAAAGGTTAGAAAACCGAGATCGAGGTAAAATCCTGAATTTGAATTAAGCCGCATCGGTCGTCTTACCTTGTAGATGCTTTTGGTCTTCTTTTTGGGATTCGCTTCGTAAATTAACTGCAGGACGACAGAGTGGTTTATTAAATTCAACACGGGAATCACAATCAGCCACGACATACAGAGTAGCAGTAAAAAAAACAAAACAAAAAAACCTAAAAAACACAACACACACCACTCGGTCACGTTAAAGATGCTGCTATGAGAGCATGAAACGCACCTTGCCCTCCTCACGGGGGATGATGACATTCTCGTAGCGGCTGCGACACTGCTTCGGTGAGCGGTAGATCCTGCTGCAGGAGCTCACCACGTCGCTCACCAGGTCCCAGTTTGGAGTGTGAGCCGGAGACACGATGGTCAGGTTCAGAGGGAGCTCGAGGAGCTGCTTCACAGCCTGACAAGCAGCACAGAGAATATTCAGAGAGATCCTGAGATCATACTGTCCTGTTACTGAGCTACACCACTCCTTAGGTACTGCATGTGTGGGTGTGTGTGTGTGCGCGTGCGCGTACCTGCAGCAGAGCCCAGTCCTCACTGATGAGCCACTCAGGATTGTCCTGTCCCGGCTCCATGGTGGGTTTGACCAGCGAGGGCAGAGGCTTGGCGAACGGAGCCTGCTGCTTCAGGGAGAAGTTCTTCTTCTGGTCCTTTCCTTCTCGCCGCACCTTCAACATGCTCGCCTTGTCGAAGAGCGACCGCGGGGGGATCACCGCCTCGCCGTGACCCTTCTTCTTCTTACGGCCCATGGCTGGGGAGACACCACGCATCATGCGTGACAAGTTATTTGTCTAATACTTTAATGCTTCAGAGTATAAATTTAAAAAATGCTCATATTTTTAATATCGCAGCATGTCAAATTTTTTTTTTTTTTTTTTTATACACTGATTAGCTAGACAAACCTGGTACAGACGATCCTACGGAAAACACAGCAGCACCACCTTTATACACACCACCAGTACATATATAAAGCAACAGACGTCTATAGAAGCTGGTTTGTTTAGCTGGAATTCCATAGGACCCCTGGTACAACTACAAGTGTAGTTGACAGCCAGACGGCCGCTACTCACGTTTGGCCTCTTGTGCCAGTCTAAAGACGTCGAATTACGGTTGGAGGAGCACTCCTGTGAGGTCGGGGTTTTCCCACTGCTAACCAGATCTTGGAATAGTGGACTGTACTGGTTTTTCTGGCACTTTAGTGTATAATGTAACAAAACCAATGCAAGGTCTATGACTCCTTAACGTCGTTCCCTATGTAGTGAGTGAACAGGAAGGTATTTCCTACCAGACGGGTCCATCTTGGGTCTCTTGTGCTCTTTGCGGACGTACACCGGGGGCAGTTTGGACTCGGGCATGGGGCTGGAGTCATACATGAGGCAGATCACCGAGTCGATGTAGATGTCGTTATCGTCCTGGGGTGGTGTTGGCGGTGTCCACAGCTAGAGCAGGAACGGGACAGAGGTACAGGAGATGATCACGTCTACACATACAGAATGTAAATCCTGTGTACCGATGCAACCTAAAACGTGCGAGATCGTCTCACCGGCATGATCTCTGTCTGACCGTCTGCAGACTCAAACACGTACTCCTGCAGGGCAGAAAAAAAAAACGGACGTCTTAATACCAAAGACACTGGGATGCTTTGATTGTTATTGGCTGACTACTTGGCTAAGTAGTGTACCATGTTGTAGGCGTCCTCTCTGGTGTAGGTGAAGAGGTCCTCCTCGTCTTCCAGAGCAGCCAGCTCCTCTTCTTCACGCTTTCGTTTCTGTTGCTGCCGCAGCTCCCAGACTCGCTTGGAAGCTTTGGTACGCTCCTAAAACCAGGCGTGAAAACGCATCGTCATGAGGATGTGGATTAGTTTCCTGTTTTTTTTATTTATTTTTTTAATTTAAACCTCTTTCATCTTACCTTAGCAACAGCTTCTTCCTCACTGATGTGAAGGTACTCCAGGTACTGAAGTGCGTATCTCTCAATAGGAGTCAGCTACAGCAAACAGACATTTATAATTTATTTATATTTATAATTTAATAAGGACAACTGTAACTGTTGCTAATTACCTGTTCCACGACAGAAGCCAGCTCTTCTAGCTGAGAAGCCTCGTCCGTTGCCTCACCCTCACCCTCCTCCGCCTGCTGCTGCTGCTCCATTTGCTCGTCTCGTTCCTCTGGCTCTTTCTTCGCCAGCGTCTCCTCTGGGTGAAACGTCTGCATCTGCGTCTGCAGCGTGATGGTGTTGAGGGCCTGGATGTACGGCCTCGCCACGTGCGGAGGGATGGATTCTGACGGCGACGGCTCCTGGTGAAGCACGACAAACTCCTCCACCTTCTCTCCAGATCCAGCTTCTACCTCAAACAGGTCCTGGATGGTGCGCTGGACAAAAAAAAATAAAATAAAAAAAAATAAAAAAAGGAAACCATGGAGACAGCTAAAAAGGGTGAGACGGCTAAGAAAGCCGAGCAGTGTGTGAACAGGCCCAGTGAACAGCGTCCAAGTGGGGGGGTGGATGTATACCTGCGTGAGGAAGGCCAGTGTGTAGTCTGTCCCTTGTGCTGCCACTTCTCTGATCAGGTCTTTGGTGCCGTTCTTCAGCAGCTTCTCTTCGATGGAGTTTCCACTCTCCAGCCTGAGACAATCGACATTTAGACCAGCAGTCTTATTAAAACCAGTCTGTTTGAATCATAGATTTTTTTAATTTTTTTTTTTTTTACACATGCACGCTCCATTGCCACACACACACCTGTAGATGTGGATGTCTTTGGAGCGTCCGACTTTGTCGCACCACTCCTGCGTACGGGCGTCCATGCTGGGGTTAAGGTCCGTGTCGTAGAAAACGACCGTGTCCGCGTCGAATACGTGGCCCACGGCTGAGCAGCAGCGGTTGGTCAGGATGGCACAGAAGAACTGCCTGTTGCGGTTGAACGCCTTCATCTGATCCTGAAGGGGCGGGAAAATGAGAGCGATGGAAGATCGAAAATGTTACGCTTCTGAACGTTATAGATAAACAGGACATAATGAAGCAAACATGAAGAAGCAACTAGAGAGGTGCATTTCCTGAAGAAAAGGTGAGCGTAACTGCAGCTCAATTAGCATTAGCGTTAACCATTAGCATTAGTAATTAGTAAAAGCCGGTGGCACTAGCACTTAGCATTAGCCGTTAGCATTAGCAGTTAACATTAGCCAGAAGCATTAGCCGTTAGCATTAACAGTTAAGACAAAAATAGCATAAGCAACTAACATTATCAATCAAAAGTTAGCTATTAGCATTAGCACTAGCATTAACACAAAAATTTGCTTTAGCAGTTAGCAATAGCAATTAGCACTGATATTAGCATTTCAATGAGTGAATTGCCTATTAAAATGAATAGGGTTATAAAAAAAACGTTATATAGATAAATAGTACAAAATAAAGCAAACATTAAAAGGTAATAATGAGGACATACCTGTCTGTCATGGTGGGACAGGCTCTCGTCCAGGCGCACAAACGTAAAGTGGCGGCGGTCAAGAAAGGCCTCCAGGATATCCAGCATGCTGGTCATCTGAGTGAAGATGAGGACTCTCCTGCCCTCTGCCTTCAGCTTGTGCAGGAGGATAGACAACGCCTCCAGCTTACCTACACACACACACACACACAATGTGAATGTACAGGTCACAAGAAAAAATTAGGTAAAATCTTTTATCACTTTTGAGAATGACTGGCTAATTGGCAACATTACATTACAGCACCTATGCTAAGCTAATGCTAACAGTAGCACTGCCCGATTAGGATGATGCCTGGACCGGTTAAAAAAACACTTGCACACACTTATCTGACTCTGGGGACTACGGTGAGTGACAATTTTACATAGCGATGTCGTTTCCCTGTAAGAAATATTCCCATCACACCCTCAGACGTTGTAACTAAACACATCTTGTAATGCAAGTTGCTTCAAACATAAATAGGCCAAAGCATCTGTAGGCCAAACCTCAATAAAAGGACATAAATAACATGTAACAGAAAGGTGCTGTGGGACACAGACATCCTTCACCTCAGAATTGTGGACTGTCCTGCAGGATGTATGGTGTTTGTGGAGTCTAGGTGCCTGAGGGACCTAACTACCGTTTTTTCTGTCACTTCAGTGTCAGTCTTTCAGTTCCTTTAGTCTGTATTAATGAACTGAGGTTTAAGTCTTTGGACTGTGAGTCAGACTGGAGCTCAGACGTCCTGCCATGTAGGGTAGCTCGTTAACGTAGGATTTGTCCACTCAACTTGGACAATGTGTATGTAGAACTTGGATTTCTTGGAACTACCGTGGTCTTTAACACCGCTCCTTTATACGATCAATAAAGTATCTGCCTCATTAGGATAAAAAATAATCTACAGCTATTTAAACCATCCTCCACTATGAGGTCAGTGATGTGAAATGAAGTCCAACCTGAGTCCATTTCCAGCAGGTGTTTATCAGGGAGCTCAAATACAGAGGGGCAGACCATAGCGCAGATCTCCGAGTTATAGGGGGCGGAGACTTCGCGAAGCTGACGTGTGAACGCCTTCTGCTCCAGGCTGTATGACGGCGGTGGGTTGGCTGCGTAAAGCTGAGGGGGCGGAGCTACGGATGCAGGAAGAATACACGACAGCCTACGAGGAGAAGTTTGATTTTAGATACAGGGTACAAGAGAATTTTAAAAAAAAAACAACACAATAGGCAGAAAAAAACAAGAACAAACAAAACCACACCTCCTGATGAGACGGTCATCGTCCTGCATTCTGTCCGTATGGGAGCGAAGAGCTAATCGAAGTGAGTCTGTCGTGTACACACTGCCCTGCTGGGCCATCAGACAGGCGTCTCTGCCCACCCAGGACCAGTGCGAGCGCTCGGGAGCAGGAAGAAGAGGAGGAGAAGTGCGCCCACTAGTCACGGAGCAGGCTTGGACAAGGTCAGAGCCGTAGACGACGGAACGCTGAACGCGGCGTTCGTTGGCGGCGAACAGACGAGCCAGACGCTCCTTCAGCTGCCTGTTCCTCTCTTCGCTCGACTCCTGATGAGAGAAAGCGTCCAAATTAAGGAAGTCGACACAAACCCACGAGAGTAATAAAGACCCGAGATGCTGAAGAAAACGATTTTAGCTCACGCTCACGTGTGGTGCTGCGTTGGTGGAGGGTTTCCCATTGCTTCCTGTGTCAGCGGGGGTAGAGGGAGTAGTCGGGACACCAGCCGCCACGACAGCTGATTTACAGAGTTAATGTTAGATCAGGATTTTTTTGTTGTTCGTCTATAAAGCCATAAACGAGGGATTATGCTCACCCTGTGGAGGTGGAGGTGCGGCCGGAGGAAGAGCTGCCTGCGGGCCTGTGGAATTCTGAACAGGAACAGGCTGGGTTATCTGCTGCATCACCAGGGAACCCGGCGGCCTGAGGATGGGCTGCCCCGGGGGTGACACGATCTGCAGAATGTTACCTAAAGAAGGGGTAAACCAAGAGTAAAATATTTAGAAACCAGCTGTGTGTGCTGACATATGGCAAAGCGTACCAGGAATGACGGTAAAATGACAAAATGCAATTATTTGCAAATTATTTTGATTCTGGATGGTTAAATCTGCTCTGGGACTGACGGTTTTATTTATTTATTTCAGTCCATCACAACTGAAAAAACAAACTGGATGACTCATGTCATGATTCTGCCTTGCAACGGCCCAGACGTTAGGGTGCACTGAGGGTGCAGGAAGAAAAAGGAAAAAGAACAGGAAACACACTGTGACAGAACCTTGGAGATGGACAGGCTGTCCTGCGGTGAGCTTACGCAGCTGGCTGGGCGAAAGCGTGAACTTGTTGCCCTGGAACTGCAGCGTGACCGGGGTCTCCGTCGGTATACGACTCTGTGTGCCTGTTATGGAGGCCAACTGAGCCACTTTTACCACATCTCCACCTTTACAACGGCACAAACACACAAACACACACACACACACACACACACACACACACACACGGGTGATTAGACATAAAAACATACAATGGTCATCTGGTTAGCGGACTACAGAATACAGCAGCCATCTACAGAAATCCGGGAGGCCAAGTTCAATTAGCTTTTCACTGAAATATGAACCTGATTCCAATTGGTTGTTGATTATTTTTTTAGAACAGACGATTATGACAGCAGATTCAGTTGCAACACTTGCTATAATACACTGAAGTGCCAGAAAGTTTAATACTTGACAGGTTCCCCATGGGGCATGTTGAAATATTCCGTAGATAACGAACTCCACAATTCCTCCAGAACTCTCCACAATTCTATTGTATTGATTTCTGTGTTCCACAGCGCGTCACATGGCATCCCAGATGTGTTTGATAACGTTGGTGATTTAGGTGGTCATGACTAAACCCCAAACTCATAACCATAATCTGGTGTCTCTAGACATGTGTGCTGGTGCATTGTCCTGTTAGAAGAGGACAAACCCATCAGTATGTATACAGGACATGAACAGGTGGAACTCCAGTCTGAGACGTTTGTAGATGTACCAGGGGTCCCATGGAATGCCTGCTAAACAAACCCCACATCATTATAGAGCCACCATGAGCCTCTAGGGTGGCACAATGGTGTAGTGGTTGGTGCTGTCGCCTCACAGTGAGACGATCAGGGTTCGATTCCCGGTCCGGGCTGTTCCATGTGGAGGTGCTTGAGCGGGTTTCTTTCGGGTACTCCGGTTTTCTCCCACAGTTCAAAGACATGCATTAGTTTGATCGGTTACTCTTAAACTGCCTGTAAGTGTATGTTCGTCTAGTATGCTGGGATTGGCTCCAGCCCCCATGTGGCTTTTTGGCATGTTGTGGCAGATAAGATGATGATGAAGATGAGTCTGTTATGTACCTGTTTTCTTTCTGGCACTTCAGTGTACTTTAGTACTATGAAAGAATAAACATAGCATGTGTCATTTTTTATTAAATATATTAACTGTTGACAAACTGCTGTAGTATAAAAGAATGCGCTGTTGGAGGAAACTTTCCCAAATGGTTTCGTTTCTCGTCCTATCCATAAAAAGTCTAATTTGTCCTGACTGAACTTGCTGTAGTAACTGTTGCCTTTGTGGCAGATCTGTTTAAAAAAAAAAAAAAACAAGCCTGAAAGAAACATATCTTTAGTTAACGGCTAATTAAAATGCTGGCGTGTGCATAAATACATCCAATAAAGACACTTTATATAAATAAGGTCCAAAGTTCTGAGGAAGACAAAGTGTTTAAACGAAGGTGAGAAAGTGAACACAAATAAACAAAAAGAAGGTGCAGGGTTTAAGGGAGCCATGCTGACGTGCACTTGCAGCTGGAGGATACTGGAAGAAAAACTGGTGAACAAATACGAGAAAGAGGCTCAGAAGAGAAACGCGACTCGGCGCAGGATCCTCGAGCTGAGCTGGAGAAGGAGAAGGATTAGTTTCGTGAACAGGAGAGTCGGTGCTGAAGGGGAGAAACAGAGTACAGAGAATAAAATGAAATAAAGGGGCTGAGAACCAGTGAGAAAATGTGAGCTGAGAGAGAAAGAGAGAATTCATGCATCTGATATCAGAGGCTGGAGACTAAATCCGAGATTCTGCAGACGTGTGCAGTTCAGGTCATTTATATGTACAAAAAATGTATTGTTTTTACAGAAATTGAGTTGCTTCGGAGTACAAAACAAAAATTATCGTCAACATTACCAAAAATGAGCAGTGTAGCCTCCCAAGAACCGTTTATTACACTCCAGGAGAGCAAACAACCCTGCCATATCATCAGCCATAACATTAAAACCACAACACCACCTTCACAGGTGAAGTGAAAAACAAGTCTAGTAAAAGTGAACTACAGAGGAATGTGACCTCTGCATTTAATCTATCCGTGCAGTGAAACACACACACACCAGTGAACACTAGGGGGCAGTAAACACACTTGTGCAGGTCACCCCAAACTATGGCGCCCAGTGAGCAGTTGGGGGAGTTAGAAGCCTTGCTCAAGGGCACCTCAGCCCTGTCTTGCCCTGTGCGGGGATCAAACCTGGGACCTTCTGGTCACGAGACCGGTTCCCTAACCTAACTAGGCCACAGCTGCCCGTCTAAATACAACGGCACCCGTCATATTAACCTGGGGCACATTAAACCGCGCGTGAACAGTTGGTTCTTTAAGTTTATAGTGTTGCAAGCAGGAAAAATGGGCAAGAGTGGGGGGGGGGTGTCCCAGTATACAGCGGTTACTAGCGATCAAAACTGGTCCAAAGGAGCACAACCAGGGAACTGGAGAGAGACCAAAACTCAGGATGTGGATGTCCAATTCAACGGGAAGATCCACAAAAGGATCTGTGACTACCAAAAATTGTAATATTAATAATGTGTATTAAGGTGAAGTCTGGACTGCCTGGTCCGACCCTACAGAGGTCCATAAGAAGGACCTGTTGCTGATGTTTTGGTAGTAGATACCACAGAACCCCGGATTTGTGGAATTTATGCCCTGACAGGTGGTTTTAATGTTTTGGCTGATCGATCTGGTTATCAGGTGCTAAATTTATACTTGTTTATTGTTACCTGAGCAGTAAGTTAACCAACTGGCAGGTCGACAGACTGCGATGCAGAAATAATAGAAACACATATTAAGGAGCTCTCAGCCTGCTGTGCTTCAGAGGTTGATTCTGTGACGGAAAGGACAGAAGCGAGGTTACATGGCCACTTACTAGGCAAGCGAGCCTGGGCCTGGGAGCTGAGCACCAGCCTCTGGGGCAGCAGGGGGTGGGTGGATAGAGGCTGAGGGGTGACAGCAGGCCTGGGTGCTACGGCACCCACCCCTGCTACACCTAAAGCCGCATGGGCAGAAGCGGCGGTAGATGGGGCAGCTGCAACAGCAAGTCCCGGTGTGCTGCTGGCTGTAGGGTTTGGGGAAGAAGAGAGAAAAATCAGATGGTGTTCCTCCAGCTGGAATAAACAGGGAACAGGGGGCATGTTTAACGATACGCAGCAAAAGATGATTGGTTCATATTGTGGTGGGACTTGGTAGGGATGGTTATGAGGACGTCAGCATAGCCGTCGATTCTCAAAGTAACTATTAATTACCTTTCACATAACATTTCATAGACACGTACACTGAAGTGGCAGAAAAACTGGTACAGACGAGCCTATGCAAAATACACAGGCTGGTGGTGGCTCCATAATGGTATGAGGTTTGTTTGGTTGATATTCCATGGGACCCCTGGTACATCTACAAACGTCTCTGACCGGTGAACACTGTGTGTGATGAGTTATACCAGTTCATGTCCTGCATACACTCTGATCGTTGTGTCCTCTTCTAACAGGACAATGCACCACCACACACGTCTAGAGACACACTGAAGGAACTGTGGCGATCGTTGCCTACAGAATATTTCCGCAAGCTTAGACTGGGGTACCAGTTTTTCAGTCACTTCAATGCATCATCCAGCACTATTGGGAACAAAACTTTATTTCGACCAGGAAGTCACACAGTCACATGTCACCTAAACATACATTTATACACACACTACATTCTACATGCTAGGAACGTAAGCACAGAATAAACTTATAAATGCTTGTAAAAAGTCAAATTCAAACTGATAAACAATTTTTTGACATTTTAAACAACAACAACAACAGCAACAAAACGAACGTCTGTTTTACACGACTGACCCATTTACAGCCTGATCCACATCACTGACACTGAAAATGACCTGCTGTCTCTTGTGTACAGTAAAAGTAAAGGTCTTACTCTGAGTGGATGAGGTGGTAGTAACAGGTGATTTGCCCCTGGCCTGCGTGTTCTGAGCAACAGCAGTAGGGGTGGAAGTAGTGGTGGGGGTGGTGGCTGCGGCGGCGGTGGCGGTGGTCGCAGTGGAGCGCTGGGCTTGTGAAGTGTTGACCTGTGGCACAAGACGCCCCTCTGGTTTTGTCCCGTACTGCACTGCCTGGAACAATCTGAAACACACAAACACGGGGTACTTGGTATCACGTGATCATGATTAAGCATGAGAAAGAGGAGAACAGAGAGAGAGAGAGAGAGAGAGAGACATAAGGTATGTCTACATGCTGCTTAATCGGAATAGAACACGTTGATCTATACACCTCAGTCGAAATAGAGTCGTCTGATTCGAGTCATTCCGATTACATTTTTACATTCCGGTTAAACGAGGTGGTCATCCTTTAAATAATCTGTTAAATAGAAGAATAATAGCCATGTGAACAGGTGCATCCGATAACATTCCCAAATAGATAGTTTATCTACATTCTGCTCTGTTGTAGAACATAATATAACTTTATTTAAGCTCCGCCCAATTTACACATACCGCATATTAGAGCCCTCCCTCTTCTTCTCTTGTCCCTGGTTGTTTACCCACAGTTCCCCTGCAGCCCCAATGAGCTGTTCAGACGTATGTTTGAGCAAATTCAAATGACTCAGGTAACATATTTCTCCTCTCTGACTGAACTCACTTGCAGCTCGTTGTCATGGTAACACGTATAATAAATGTTACTCTACGCATGCTCCTTATATCGGATCAGATTATGTATAGCGTGCATGTGTCGAGTCGAGTGAACATAAACACCTCAGTCTGAATCTGTAATCAGAATGAATTCAATCGGACTGGAGAAAATCTTTTCATGTAAACAGACCTAGAGAGAGGGAAAGGGGGAGGAGCAGTCAGAGAGAGAGATAGAGATTGCTGATGTATTTTTGTTTGTTTTTTTTACCTCATGGGTTTGATCTTGCACGGCCTGGGTCTGGGTGGAGGGTTGGGTGCGCTGTGGATCTCCTCGATGAGCTGCTGACTCGGACGGAGTTTGGGAAGGACCTCCGTCGCCTCGAAGCGGGTCAGCTTACCTTCGTTACTGATCAGGTCAAAAATGGACAAGTCCACGGTCTGGGACAGGAAAAGGGAACAAAAATCCACTTGGAATTCATTCACCTGCTATATTAATAATAATATTAATAATAATAATAATAATAATAATAAAGAAAAGTAACCCACCTTCCACTGGTCCTTCTGCAGAGCTGTGAGCAGTAATGAAGGCGTGTTATACTGCAGTCCTGGGCATGTGTACGAGCTGGCCGTCTCTCTGATCTGGATCAGATCCGGGTGATTACAGATCCTCTGCAGCTGCATCAGGACCTGGAGCACGCTTACAAAGTGTCCCGTCTTTAGAGCCTCCTGAGCACTACACGGTCAACACAAAGACAAAGACGCAGCATTTAACCCAGAGGTTCTCTGCCTGAACTGTCTGGGTGCAACCTGTACGCCTCTGAGCAACAGTAATAATACCTGGAGAAGATGTGTTAAACATGCTAATATACCAAACCTGGGCTGTGAGAGGATGTCCTCGTACATGGTCTTCTGCCTGGCAGAAAGACGGCACTTCAGGATGTGCTCGTACTTCTTGGGCAGCTGTTTCTCCACATCTCTCTTGGAGCGACGCAGGATGAAGGGCTGAATCATCTACACACAGATCAAAGAGTCACATGACGTCTAGACAGCAACTACAGCAAGGGACTTACCAATTCCTGATACAGTCCCATAACTGACTAGCCCAGCATGCTATACAGACTAGATCTATAATTATATCGGTAATACAGATGATAATCGCTTCAGCAAAGAGAACGTCAGAGAGAGAATCCCTTGATCGTAATGATGTAAAATTACACAGATTGAGCAGTAAATGTTTGATTTATGACAGATTGAACACAGATGAAAATTTAAAAAAAGCCAATTCTGCTTTAGCGAAATTTAAATAGGCATCAATGGACAATTTTCTGTGCCTGATGCCAAACAAATCCTCATAACTCAAAAAATAAAATGTCAAACATTGAGATCTTTGAGATTTCAGAAAAAACTTTATTTCTATCATTTAAATTTTAAATGGTGTTTCTAGGTGGAAGCATAAGGATTTTAGGCAAGGTTGAACAAAAAAAAAGCGAATTAAATGGATAAATCACTAAGCTAGGGTGGAGATGACATCACCCAGACTAGCTTCCCCTAACAGAATTGAATGGAGAGAAAATAAGAGAAGGATAAAAAGAGAAGGATGCAATCTGTCTGCAATTTGACGTGACAGGGCGCGGTGACCCCAGGTCTGAGACTTTTCGTAGCTGTAGCTTGAATACCGACCGAGTTACAGCAGTTTGAATAACTCCCCCATTCAATCCTACTGAAAAATTTTAACCTTGGTTTAATTTTTTAAAAACCATAAATCTTACTAACACCAAAATAACATGCCACAGGTCTCGTCATAATTATCTATGAATCAGTGTTTGAAGGAAGTGCTTAAGAAGAAGAAGACGAAAGAAGAATTACAATAGACTACTTTTTCAAGCACTCTAATTACTGATTGCTAAAGCACTCGAGCTGAGGTCAGCATACACAACCTCGGTGTCTGAGCATGCTTGTGGGTTTTTGGTTAGCTGGCTAAATTAGCATAGCGACCATGCCTGCGCCTACCCTGTGTAGCCTGATGACCAGTTTGTGGCAGTAGTCCTGGTTCTGGTCTGCACCGGGCTGGATGGGGAAGTCGAGATACGGGCGTGTGATTCCGGGCAGGAGGAAGTGGATCATGGTCCACAGCTCTCTCAGAGTGTTCTGTAGAGGGCTGTTGATCAGCAAGATCCTCTGCTGGCTGTGCGACAAAAAAAAAAAAAAAAAACAGAAGGGAGAAAATTTAACTAATGCACAAAACCCACTCTTAATAAGTCAAAAAGCTGGAGCTCGGGACGCGTCCGACCTTCTCAGGCTGAAAACGGTTTCCCAGTGTTTCTCGGTCATGTTCTTGATCAGCTGCACTTCGTCCAGCACCAGGTGCCTCCAGCGCCTCTTCAGGAAGTGGGCCTGGTCTTTCAGGAGCAGTTTGTATGACGTGAGGCACACGTGGAAGCTGTTGGGCTCGGACCACCACTGCAGACAGACAAAGGCGAGTATGTGTTTAGGCTGAACCGCTGAGGCTGCACAAGCGTAT
>JAOVVF010000035.1:1988579-2001184 GCA_028565595.1 Duopalatinus emarginatus | reverse complement strand
CGTTCGGTGGGAGCTGGGTGGCTATAGCGACGGGGGTCACCGTCTGGCCGTCCTTTCCTGTCACTACTTTCACCTGAAAGAAACAGACGTACATACAACGCTCGCACTGTGTCCCTGAAATAAAAATGTCTGCTGAATGAAAGGATTTCTTTGAAGTCAAATATCACACTGCTGCTGTTCACATGACACAAATGGAGTTAGTACGATAATGTAACCAACAGGCACCAAGAGGAACTAAAGGTACCGGTTTCATTGGTTAGTTTCTAATTTTAATTTACACCACCACCACCCCCATTCACGCCTAACTGCAACTTTATACAAACAGAATTAATGGGAGCTTTACCTCATCGTTGATGACTTCCGATTGTTCTTCCTCCTCCTCCTCGTCCTCTAGGTCCAGATCGTTCTGCCTCAGGTAGGTGAAGAGCGGCACGCACGGCTTCTTCTTGAAGGCGAGGTAGTCCATCATGTTGCCCTGCAGGTGCTGCAGAAAGAAGAGTTCCACCAGGTAGTCCTTGAACACGTCCTTCAGGCCCTCCATCTTCTTGCTGTGATGCTCCAAACACTGCTTCCTCAGCTGAGCCACCTCGGCGTTAGGGGGCGCTATCTCCTCCAGCTTCTTGGGCTGGATCTTTTTGGGAGTCAGCGGAGGGTTCGCAGTACTCCGAGAAGGACTGGAGGGCGGGGCCGCGCCGAAAGAGGTCATCCCGGACGCCGTGACCCCTGCGATGCCGGGGCGAAGCTGCCCCTGGAGGATGCTGCTGATCTGAGGAGGAAGGTTGGTCGTGGTGATGTGGCCTGGGCTGGCTAAGGCCGGCAGAGTTGCTCCAGACGCCACGGGGCTCTGCGGGCCTAGGTGATGGATAGTACCTCCGGTTTGAGAGTGCGGCTGAGAGAGACGTCTCTCCCTAATGGATGCCGGCGTCCCGGCTGAGGGGGCCAGCTGCACCGTGCCGACTGTCGCCGGAGTCAGCTGGGTTAAGCCTGTGTTTTCCTGGTACACAAAGTGTCCGCCTCCTGACTGACCGCTGAGCCGCACCAGCATTCCCGCATCGACAAAACGCGTAGGGCTTTGTGTGCACACCCCAAGAGCTGCGCCCGGCCTGGACACGGCCTGCAGCGGGACAGGGCTGTGTTGCGTCGGGCTCTGAGGCTGAATCGGCTGAGGAAGGGGCGAAGTCACTTGGATGTAGGGAGACGGGTGATCGATCCTCCACTGAGGAGCCTGGTGCTGGAAGCCAGGTGACGCCGGGCTCTGCAGGGGCAGTGACGTCAGCGTGATCTGTGGGTTCGCACTGACCATGGGTAAGGTAATGTTCATGTTCTGGACGGCCGCAGAGTTCCGGCTCATGATGAGCGAGTAGTTGGGGGACTGGGGAGCCGAGACCACCGGGCTCGCCACCGTGGTGAACGTGGTCACCGGGGACTGCGGATGAGTAACGGCTGCAGGTTGTTGTGTGACTGCGATCGGTTTCTGTTGCTGTTCCTCCGCTTCAGGGCCAGTGAAGGACTTGGCTCTCTGAGGATTTCGCTGTGCGTTTGGTGGACCTCCTCCATGGTGCATTGCGTGGCACGGACACGGTAATGTTTTTTTTTTTTTTTTTTTTAATTGACACCCTTTAGAAAGAGAGAAAAGGAAAACATTTATTACTGTACAATATACACAAGGATATGATATATAGGAAAACTATTATTACTGTATAATAACAAGAATATAATCTAGTGCAAATCTTTTTTTTATTACTGTATAACAAGAGTATGATCTAGAGCAAACCAATCATTTATTATGGTATAATAACACAAGAATATAATCTAGTGCAAATCGATCAGTTATTACTGTATAATAACAAAAGTACGATCTAGAGCAAATCAATCATTTATTACTTTATAATAACACAAGAATATAATCTGGTGCAAATCTATCATTTATTACTGTTTAATAACACAGGAATATAATCTAGTGCAAATCTATCATTTATTACTGCATAATAACAAGAATATGATCTAGAGCAAATCAATCATTTATTACTGTATAATAACAAGAATATAATCTAGAGAAAATCTATCATTTATTACTGTATAATAACACAAGAATATAATCTAGTGCAAATCTATCATTTATTATTGTAGCTATAACAACAAGAATATGATCTAGAGCAAACCAATCATTTATTACTGTATAATAACACAAGAATATGATCTAGAGCAAATCAATCATTTATTACTGTATAATAACAGAAGAATATAATCTAGTGCAAAACTATGATTTATTACTGTTTAATACACACAAAAGAATAGGATCTGGCATAAAACTATCATTTATTACTGTAGAGCCAAACTATTATTTATTACTAGATAATAACAAGATACAGATCCAGATCAAACTGTGATTTATCTCTGTATAAGAACACAAAACAATGAGCTCGACTACACTGTTATTACATTGTAATAATAGACAGGAAAAGGGAGTAGAGCAAAACTATGATTTATTACCGCATTATAACACACAGGCGTATATCATTACTCTATTATTACTCCTTAAATCCACATGTTTCACATCTGGACACGTCTATATTAACATTACACTCCACTAATCAGCATCTGCTCATTGTGTTTTCCCCTGACGTACTGTGACTAGCATGCTAGGCTAGCTCCGTTTACCTGTGTAGCATGCTAAGCTAGCAGGCTAACGAGCTAGCATAATAGAGAACAATGGCTCTTTTTGTATTTTCTGCCTCTCAGCTTTTTCACACCGACATCCTACCTTTATAAAGGCGCTGTTTAAAACATTGAAGTTGTAAATGTTACTGAATAAAAACGAACAAACAAACGAGCCGCGACGGTTTGTGTGACGCGCTCGCGCAGTAAACACAGCCGTCACACCGCTAAGCTAACCGTCACTTTTACACCACTTACGGGCTACTCGGCTGTCCCACACTGCACCATTCGGTGTCAGACCAACTCCCGGACTGTACACGAAGCTCCTCGGACACTATAAGAGCAATACAACGGCACCGGGTTTATAAAAAGCGTCGCCGAGGCGCTGTGTGAAACATGGCGACAGCTAGCTATCTCGCACTGCGCATGCGCACCAGCTCTTAGACTTTATTTACAATTTATAAATAACTATGTGACTATATGCACAAAATCTCGACTCCTGAGCTCTCTGTAGTGTACGGTATGACCTAATCGGGTTAAATATTAAATAAAAAACAACAGCTTGTGTAATTATCGGGCACTTCCGCGCTTTTCCCGATACCCGGAAGTACTCTCATATAAAAGAGGCGGGGTCTTTAAGATTGATTGACAGGTGCTTACAACCCAGATATCAGATAATTCTAGGCTACATATGGCCATGTTAAAGCACTTATATGACAGTTATAGCAGTGCACAGTGTATTGTTTAAAGTTTGTCATGGCATACAAACTAAAGGGCCACATCTGGCCCACATCTGGCCCACATCTGGCGTACCGTGTGAAATGATTTACATGGTTGCACGATTATACAACTCAGCATAGGTATGTTTTAATGGCTGAGTTCTGGTACCCAAATCTAGATGAAATCATCACTTCAGTGCCATATGTGGGCCGGATATGGCCCGTGACTCTTGGTTTCATGGAAGGTTCTAGAGAAACAGGATATTTCTCAGACAGCAGACAATTCTGGGACAAATATGGCAGATGCAGGGCACTTATGAGCAAGTTATTGTAATGGCAAGGGCTGAAATTGGTCCAGCTTTAGGAGTCTGTCATGACATGCAGACTTTTGGGGGCAGCCGTAAGCTTGGGGTTAAGGAACTAGCCTGGGGACCAGAAGGTCCCTGATTTGAACCCTACAACTGACAAGACTCAACCGCTGAATCTCGATAAAGTCGTCATAGTCATTCCACAGTGGTATGTTGGCCGTATAAAGTATAAAGTGTGCACAATATCTGGTCCATGACTCATTTAGTTTTGGGGAAGGTTCTAAAGAAACAGGACATTTCTCAGATAGCAGATGATTCTGGGTAAATTATGGCTAAGTTAAGGCACTTATAGGACGGTTATGGCAACGGCAAGTGTAGTGAGGGCTGAAACTACCCCACCTTTAAAAGCCACATTTAAAGTTTGTCATAACATACAGATTTCAGCCCAGACTACCATTGGAAATGATTTACATTTTGGGGCAAAACTGGCCCAGTAATAGCTGTCCACATATTGTTATGGGTGGGTTTTGATACCCAGAATCCAGATGAAGTCATTTCCGTCATTCCACGTGGGCTGGATCTGGGTCATGAATCATTTGCTATCTGGTTTATTCATACAAAAAAAAAAATGTGTGCATTAAAAAAAGAAGAAAAGCCCTTCATCCTTTGCCTAGATCTCCTTTTTCTTATATTAAAAAAAGACGCCTGAAGTTGAGATAAAAACAACCAAACTTTATTTAATCTCAATAACACACAAAACTACAAAGATTACAAAAAAACAAGCATTCAAACTTCACAAACATCTCATCATTATATATACAACAGGTGCCGATGTGCATTTTGTGTGCATACACAAGACCATTGTCTAAGATACGTATAAAAAAAAATGCCATCTCTAACTTTTCAACAGTTAGGAGACTTGATCCATGTGAGTTGTGTGCATTTTATTTCTTTAAAAAAAAGGTGCTTCATACAGCAGTATAAATTAGATGAAAGCTACAAAGCGAGCAGTAGAGCGGTTTAGGCACTCGGGTAGCCTTCTCATTCGTAAAGTGCTTCATTGTAAAGACAGTCTGTAAAAGGTACAGCAGCCGAGCTGTCCGAGTACAAACAGTTCTACCAATAAATATCAAGTATCGTATCAGAGTTCAAAGATCGCACAGAGATTCGATTGGTCTATCACTGACATAACAACTTGAACCTGTTCTGTGTAAAACTGACACACACACACACACACACACACACACACACACACACACACGTGATCTGTCTGACCTCCTCAGATCAGGTCTACCACAGCTACTGAGGTTACAACTAGAATAATACCTCTCCTTCAATGCCTCATGCAAGGCCATGCTCTAGAATAAAAAAAAAAACACAATCTCTCTAGTGAGAAAACTGGATTTGGAATTGGATGAGTACATTGAAGTGCCAAAAAAACTGGTACAGACGAGCTCATACAAAATACATATCCTGGTGATGGCTCTATAAAGCTATTGGATCTCCATTCCAGGGACCCCTGGTACATCTACAAACGTCCCCAACAGGTGAACACTATGTGTGATGAGCTGCACCAGTTTATGTCTTGCGTTTATTCTGACGGGTTTGGCCTTGTTTAACATGTCAACTCGCCGCCGCAGACATCATCCGAGTTTTCCACCTAAGTCACCAGATCTCAACGTTATCGGACTTGTCTGGGAGGCCAGGCGCACCTCAGAATACGGCAGAATTGTGGAGCGTCCTGGAGGCAGTCTGGTGTTTTATATTTCCACAAGCTTGTAAAGTCCATGCCCCGTGGAGGACCTGCCAAGTATTAGACTAGTATACCAGTTTTTCTGGCACTTCAGTGTAAGTTCACATCCTGAAGACTGGACGACTAGTGAACTAATTCACACACACTTCTGTAAAAACACTGGAAGACCCTCAAACCTTAATGACCCTCAAAGAGCTCAAATCTGGTTTATACTGGTGTTAAATTCTCACTTCTGATTGGTCAAAAGGTGCTCTTTAATAACCAGCAAAAATACACTAATAATTGTTTCTTATAATCATTAATATGGTGTCTGTAATTCATTTACGGAAGGAGTCTCCAATGTCAGAGTTCTTTCCCTGTTTTTATTTTTTTCGTCTGATTCCGAGCATCTCCCCTTTTCATGGAACAGCTACCGAGCGTTAAGGGCGACGGCTATCACATGCTTGCTCCGAGTCACGTGGAGCCAACCGGCGCATCTTTTCGATCTGCTTGCTTATGTGACGTCAGGATGCGGTATGACATGAGCTCACAGATGCCCGTTATTGTCTAGTGTCGCTGTATTGACGGGGCAGAGAGAAGATCCCACCCCTCCTAATGCTCTCTAGACTCCCGGTTACGGGTGTCTGTAACATCATCTGGGAAGTGAACGTTTTCTGTTGCGCCAATCAGGAGTCTCCGGTGTCAGAGCTCCTTTGTAGGAGATCTGTTTCCCGCCACTGGAAATTCCTTGCAGTCTTAATGGCGTATAAGAATATACAAGGGATGACGGTTTATAACTGGTAACTCACTGGTGTTTGTGGCCAATATTAAAAGTAACAATAAACGGATCTGATAAACCGATAAAAAGTACGACATGCACTTATTTGTGATAACCAGATAATTGCAGTCTGGGACAAATTACTGTGGTGTAAGAAGAATAAAGGACTTCATGACGTGTTGTTGCGGGAAAATAATCAGCTCCTGGTCGCTAGTGTGGATGTAAATGAAGGATTTGAGGATCAGAGGGAGACGAAGCCTTTGTGGCACGAGATCACACGCACAGTCCCGGCTGCAGCGAGGACAGACGCCGCTCGATACACTGCTTACCTGCCGAAACACACACACACACACACACACACACACACAACGTTAGTGTCACTGTTAGTCTGAGAAAGGCTATGTACACTGATCACCCATAACATTAAAACCTCTCAGACCTTCTGAAGGTGTTCTGTGGTATCTGGGACCAAGATGTTAGCATTAGGATCTCCTGTGGATCTTCTGGCTTTGGATACCCATGACCCTGTCCTACCTGGTTCACCGGTTGTCCTTCCACGGACCACTTTTGGTAGGTACTAAGCACTGTGTACTGGGACACACCTTACTAAGACCTGATGTTTTAGAGATAATCAGACGCAGTCGTCTAGACGTCACAATTTAGTGCTGGACTCAAGGACACTAGTTACACTTGCCCATTTTTCTCACTTTGAACACATCTCAGATTTTGTTTGTTTTTGCGAGGGACAAATCGTCCAGACTTAAATTTTGCCAATTTTGTTTTAACAGAGCCGATATGAGACACTTTTCTGAGTTCAACTTAGAACTCAGACTGTCTTAGAACTTAGAACTTAGACTGTCTGCAACACTTCAAAGGCAACAGAGGTCGTAGGTAGTCAACAGAGGGTTAAAACTCGAGCTCGCTAAGGAAATTCCTGACACTGTGTGATGACATCACTAGTGGACAACAGTGAACAACGCCGTGGTAACACACTACTATGACTGACTTGGACTGGGAACCTTCAGTGCTGGATTTACAGATTCCGATGATATGAGAATGTGAATGTGATGAATTAATCTGCAGTGACACTGGGGGTGACTGGATATCATAAAGAAATGAAACACCCCATTGTGTCAGTTTTGCATCACCGTGAGTTCATCTAGAGTTGTTGTCCACCACATACGTCACATGTGCGATGCCTATTTCTGAACATCGTGGGCGGGGCTAACAGCAGTCTTTTAAACCATAGTTCTTGAATTTGTAAAAATGAAACATTTTCTGACTATCGATTATCACGAGTTCCTCTGTATTTATGTGTGGGACACTTTTATATCAGCTGCTGCTGAGACTTCAACTCAGTTAAACTTGGAGTTGACTTGAGACAATGATACTTCCACCAGTTATAGTTGAGATCTGTATGTTTCAGCAGTGTTTAGTTCATTACTAATGGTAACTGTCCACATTATCATATTATAGTCCACGACCATTTTTGCATGCCTATAAATCTGAGATCTTGTTTTTAATTGGTGTAATACTGCATTTGTTTATAGAATCTCCCCCAAATAACAATAATCCAGTAGAGTCTTTGGTCCAGACCTCCTGATGATCCTGTGACCCGAGGGTCAAAATCCAACCTGAATTGAATTTTATCAAGCTCATAACTTGCTACTATTTACATTGACCCTAATTACAGATTCTAAAAGAGGGCACAAATCGGAGTCAGGCTACCAGTTTTCAGCTTTGTATCATGTTTAGAAATGAAGATATGACCCTTTAAAATCCCGTATCGATCATAGCGGCAAATCGCGAGTATGAAAAAGGGGGCGTGGCTCCGAAATTTGAAAATTACATAACTGGAGAAATAATGGGAAATTCACCCCAAGATTTCGTGGGTATTCATTACTCCACATGAGGTTCATTTTTCATCAAAATCTGAGACGGTCACCTGGGAGCCTCTGGTTGATTTGTCATGGACTGAACCGTGTCCCTCCCACTCTGAGGTTCCACTGTAATGAGATAATCAATGTTCTCAGTCGTTTTGTGGTGTTAATGTTATGGCTGATCGGTGCATACCTGATGCCTGATACACTCAAACCTCCACCACACACACACACACACACACACACACACACACACACACACACACACACACTCAGCACCCCTGCACATCCTCACATTTGTTAATGTTGTTGAGGTCGGATCTCTCTGTGATGATTAAGGACAGGCCCTCCATCAGCAGCAGGGCTTTGTGGTAGCGCTGGACCGAGGCCTCGCCCTGGTGGAACATCTCATCCAGAGCTGCAGTCTGAACCTGAACAACACAGTAGGACAGAAGTGAGGGTCAGCGATATGCTGCGTGTATGGCTTCGTTGTATTACATTCGTGTGTGTGTGTGTGTGTGTGTGTGTGTGCGCACCATCTGGACGGCGTGTGAGTAGATGATTTTCTCGGCGGTGATGTTGTTCATGCGGTCCATCAGCCTCTGTTTGGTGCTGAAGAACAGCTGAAGCCTCACAGTGAGAGAGCGAGAGGACGCCACACACTCCTTGTACAGCTCGTTCAGCTTACGCACCACTACACACACACACACACACACACACACACACACACACACACACATACATCATCATGCTGTTATAGCAAAATAAAACTTTGCGAGAATTGTGGTTTATTCTTCGCATGTAATATCCAGTAGATAACGAAGCATGATGAATAGTATGTAATAGCACAGTAATAGCATAGTAATAAGCCAGTGTTTCTGATAGACGTTCTCACGGAGAAGACATAACTTTTCTTTTTTACTGCCTGAAATAACAAATGCAAAATGTAAACGTGAATCAGATCTCTTTTCTTCATAATGAAACAGAAACATAAAAAAACCAAACGAGAACTTTACGCTCACAGGGCTGTTGTCAAGGCAACTGGAGGCGTGTAAAACTTATGTTATTATTTTTATCTTTAATTGTTTGACTTTGTACAATTCACCGTATAGAAATCCTTTTTTTATGTGGTCATTTTATTAAAAAAAACAAAAACAAAAACAGAATTTACAGTAAAACCTGCTATATCGTGATATGTATCGTTATCGGGATATGAACGGACCTACAGTATATCGGGATATGAAATTTTGCTCATATCGCACAGCCCTAATATTGGATTTGTTTAGCTGACGTCCCATTAGACATTAGGTCATACCCTAAACCTGACCCAGGGTTTCTGGCACTTCAGTGTGAATCTCTATAATATACTAATATATAAGTGTGTGTGTGTGTGTGTGTGTGTGTGTGTGTGTGTGTTCTCACCCTGTTTAACAGATGCAGATGGATAGAGCTTGCCCTCTTTAATCGCCTCCTTGGCTGCGTGTAAGGCGGTGGATAACAACTCGGCACACTTCATATACAGGACCAACTGCTCTGCGCAGCTACACACACACACACACACACACACACACACACACATGTTTATCTCCTGAATAAAACAGCATCATAATGATAGTGTGTGTGTGTGTGTTAGAGACGTGTCGGTGTGTTACCTCCACTCTCGGCTCAGCTGGCTAATCTGGTCGGCCACCTGACTCTCGTCCAGGAGGGAGGCGTCGGACGTCTCGCTCCTGTCAATCCCAGCATCCTTTGCTGCGGCCAGGTCCATCACGCAGTGTGTGAACGCCAGCGTGAAGCGCAGCTGCCTGAGCATGTCCATGTGTCCCTGCTGCAGATGGACAAGACGTATAGATAAGATCGTTTTCCAGCTGCTCTTCTATTGGCTCAGATGGTCATGTGGGCGGTCATGTAGGCGGTGGTGTAGATCGGACAGCGGTAATACGTGTGGTGTGTCATATGATACAGCGTGCTGTGTTAGATGTTACTAGCGGACCCCGTACCTCCATCAGCGTCTCCGCCGGGAGCTCAGGAGGCACGAAGTCAGCGTCCCTGTGCAGGTTGGAGGCCACGACGTCTGGGAAACCGCAGCAGTGTCCTTCTGGTGAGTTGTAGGGCTTGGGGAAGCGGCTGCATGTCCAACCGGGACTGTCAGGACTGGACAAGGACACTGTAAACAAACGGAGGTCTACTTAATAAACCCTAACAAACAAATAAATAAATAAACAAACAAACAAACAACAATAATAACGAATTGAGAATTGAAGAGGACTTGAGGATGTATCAGAATTATTGGCACCCATACTGCTAATACACTATATGTGTTGCGTGAGGAGGTCTGGGGTGCAGTTTGCAATCCAGTCCATCCCAGTGGGGTTCATTTGGGGGACAGGGTTGTGTGCAGGACACTCGAGCACTTCCGAACCAACCCTGGGCAAACCAAGGGTCTGTCTCAAAACCTAGCGAGCTGTCGAGATAGACAGCATGTCACATTATCACTGAAGCATTCGGTCCGGCACGACGTTCCTCACAATAAACGTAATGCGGTGGTCAGAGGTCTACGTGGTCATTCTGCACAGTCGTGTGCTTCTGCCTAACAGATGTCCACAAACTTTTGGCCTTATAGAGTATTTGCGAAAGTGAAAGTGAACTATTTGCCTACTGTGTTTGCACACAGAGGAACGTGACCTCTGCATTTAACCTGTCCGTGCAGTGAAACACACACACACACACATACCAGTGGACACTAGGGGGGAGGGAACACACTTGCCTAGAGTGTGTGTGTGTGTGTGTGTGTGTGTGTGTGTGGGGGGGGGGGCAACCCAAAACCACAGCGCCGGGGGAGCACTTGGTGAAGTTAGTTGCCTTGCTCAAGGGCACCTCAGTCGTGTCTTGTGCATCCCCTGTGCAGGGATCGAACCCGGGACCTACCGGTCACGACCGGTTCCCTAAACACTAGGCCACGGCTGGTTCTGTGTGATTCTGTAGTGGTTTTAAAGGCTCAACTCCACCTAATATGAAAGTGTCAAACACAAATGCAGAGGAAATACGGCTTAAAGGTCTGTTGTTTAGTTTTTGACTGGGGAACGTGCCCCAGTAAAATGACAAGTTCTTTCTTTTTTTTACATTCTTACTAGTCAGAACTCCCAGATTCTTCCTCTTCATCAAATTCAGAAATATCATCGGAATCTGAAAATCCAGCACTGGGAAATTCCCAGTCCAAGTCAGTCATCATGGTGTTTTACCGTGGCGTTGTTCACTGTCGTCCACCAGTGACGCCATCACGCAGTGTCAGGATTTTCCGTAGCAAGCTCGGATTTTTACGTCAATTTGATCAAAATCTTGAATTTTAAAGCAAATTAAGCTGCTATTTTCATTTTAATTAATGTCTTTATATTTCACTATTGAAAACAATGTGATATCACCAGAGGGTCCATTAGGTGGTGCTTAACCTTTAAAGCTTGCAGTCACTCTTTCTAAGTTAAAATAATCTGTTTTATGGAAATCCAGTTCAATGGGATAATTTATTTTCATCATTAGAAAGAGTTGAATATGACTGGGTATTGTTAATGAAGTAATGCTGTGATGGGACACACCAGGCATCTCAGCAACTAACAACTCGTCCATGACCTCCGACCAGAAATCGGAAGGGCCAGAAGACATGAAAGTAACTGTCTATTAAAGATGGACAGTGTAGGTGTGTGTTACTATGGTTACAACCAATACGGTACAGTTTATCAGTCGTTATCTGGACAATATGGAGGATTTTGTATCGTATTAACTGTAGTTTTGAGTTGCCAGTCATAAGGGAGATATAATTGCGTATGAGTTGCCAGTTCAGGTCATCAGCCTGGTCCTGTATCTGCTCATCACTTTTTAATCAGAAGATTTATTTATTTACTTATCTTTCCTTATTAGTAGTGTAGATGTTTCTGATATTAACTGATGTGGTTTTCTTCTGATTAGTTTTAAACAGAGAGCTGAAAATTGATTAGGAGAATTTTGAGAATTTGTTCATTTTTTTATACACATCGTTGATATGTATATATTAAAAGAAGCAATAATCCGATATTTGATCATGTCGAAGGTCATGTCATTTTCTTATTAAAAGATCGATCTGTGAACTAACTGTAACCTCCCGGCCGAGGCAACCAGGTTTTCGAATACATATCCTCCCACAAGCCTCAAACCTGAGCTGTGTCTCCGCCTCGTGGTCGAAGGAGGAGTGTGTCCGTCTGGAGGGGTTCCTACAGTGAACAGGACATGACCAGGGCTCCGTGAGCATTTCTCTACGCTGAGGGTTCCACCAGGGGGCGCTGGAGGAGCGAAGAACAAAGTGTACAAAGATAACGTGTCTTTGTATCATTTTGCATATTGTCTGTATAACACTGAGGATCAACAAGCTTTATAGGTGAGTCATGTTTGCGTTTAGGCTCTTGTACCTGTAGTGTCCATGGGTCTGTCTGTATTCAGCCCCTCACAGCTGCCCCTGTCCAGCTGAGATCCAAACACAACCTTCAGCAGCATATCGGA
>JAOVVF010000035.1:1969846-1982346 GCA_028565595.1 Duopalatinus emarginatus | reverse complement strand
AATTGGTTATCAGATTAATTAATTTGACAAAAATTAAAAATGTATTATTATGTATTTACATATCCATATGAAATTATTTTATTATTATACTATATATTCAGTCAGTCAGTCAGTCATTCTCTTATCCATTTCGTTCGGCAGGTTTGTCCACCACACACACACCCATTTACTCACACACTCACTTTATGTGTTTTTTGGATAGTACCCGGTGTACAAGCTGAGACCAGAGTGAGGTTCGAACCCACAACCCCAGATCTCTGAAGCTGTGTAGCACACACACACACACACACACACACCCCGGTGGGCAGCCCCTATCTGCATCCCCAACAACAGTTTAAGGTTAGGTGACTCGCTCAAGGGTACTTCAGTCGAGCCTTGTTGGGTGCACGGAACAAACCGTGGACCTGCTGGTCCCAAGGCTGGTTCCTTATCCACAAGCCTATGGGTACCTGCATGTTTGCTTTATGGCAACATCACTGTGGGAAATTTAAAGGAGATGCTTGCCAAGTTCTCAACCTTAGGTCAGGTTTAAGAGACAGAAATACTACATATATAAATAAATAAATAAATAAATAAATAAAAACCCCGACAGTTTCACTTAAAATGGTTTCAGTCCTGAACAGCTCCAGGTTTGGCTGACTGACTTATTGACACAGGAGCAGCTGAGGAAAATGTGGTTGTGACACTATTTCATAATCATCTGGTAAACATAACCACGTGTCCACACACACACACACACACACACACACACACACACACACACACACACTTTCCTGCGTCAAGAAGAGTGTCCCATTACTCATGGTCAGACTGTGATTCCCTGAAGTCCTTTGTGATCAGACAGTAAACAGATTTACTCCACTACCTGATGACTGACAGTCCTGAGGGTCTGTTAGATTATTTATGAGGGTATGGACTAATGGACAATGAGGGTGAAGTGATTAACACTGACAGGTGGAGTGATTAACGGTGATGATTTCATTAGTGGCACCTGTTAAAAGTAACAATCAAATCTCAAAGTTGATGTGTTGAAAGCAGGAAAAATGGGCAAGCATAAGAATCTGAGTGAGTCTGACAGGGGCCAAATTGTGACGTCTAGACGACTGAGTCGGCTTGTCTCCAAAACAGCAGGTCTTGTGGGGTGTGTCCCAGTACACAGTGGTTAATACCTATCACAAGTGGCCCAAGGAAGGACAACCGGTGAACCAGTGAGCCAGGGGACAGGGGACACCCAAGTCTTACTGATGTGTTGCTAATGTCTCGGTGCCAGATACCACAGAGCATGTTCAGAGGTCTTGTCGAGTCCATGGCTGTGTCTGAAACTGCATACTCCAATACTAGATAGTAGGGGTGTGAATCTCTCAGTGTCTGGGGATTCGAGTCCATTCCGTTTTTTTGGGGTCATGATTCGAATTCAAAATCGATTTTTTTTCAGCATGTGAAAGGTTTCCGGATGTTTAGCGCGAGTAGCATTATCAATTAGCATTAAGACAAACGTTAGCATCAACCATTAGCGTTAGCCTTTAGCATTAGCAGTTAGCATTAGCCATTAGCAATTAGCATTAGCCCATAGCAATTAGCATTAGCCGTTAGCAATTGGCATTAGCAGTTAGTGTTCCTAACAACTCTAGCATTTACACCAATGCAGTGACTAAGTGAAAGTGAACACACTTGTCTGGGGGGGGGGGGGGGACTTGCTGGGGGGGGGGGGGGGGGGGCCACTTGCTCGAGGGCACTACAGTTGTGTTTTGTCTGTTGCCGACATTTGAACCGGCGACCTTCTGGTCAGTTAGCATTAACCATTAGCATTAGAAATTAGCATTAGCCGTTAGCATTAGCAATTAGCATTAGCCGTTAGCAATGGTAAGACATTAAGACAAACGTAGCATTAGCAATTAGCATTTGCAGTTAGAATTAGGGCAAACGTTAACATTAGCAATTAGCATTAGCAATTAGCTACAAACCTAATTTAAAGTTAATTCAAATTAAAACTTTAAATAATTATGTGGGATGGGGATCAAGTGCGTCCGAGGTGGTGTGCATACTACATGCTCGCATGCTAGAAGTGTACACTAGTTTACTCGCTCTAAGCTAGTAGGTAGTATTTAAAGACACCAATTCGGATGCAGCCGGTGTCTCAATGAGTCAGAGCAAGTTACCCACAATTCCTAGAGAGAGGGCCTTTCACTCGTCTGTATAGAAATGTCAAGACAACGTGACCCATTATTACTCTCTGGTTTATAACACATACGGTCAGGTCCAGCTATATGTGCATAGAGACGATTTCACTGGTGTGTGTGTGTGTGTGTGTGTGTGTGTGTGTGTGTGTGCGCATTGTGTACCTGAAACGGAGCTTTTCCAGTCAGACACTGGAAGACGATGGTGCCGACGCTCCACAGGTCAGCTTTGGCGTCGTAGTTCTGTGACATGATCACTTCAGGAGCCTGCGAATGACACATGCTAGCTGTTAGCATGCTAATCAAGTTCGTTCTGGAACTGAAGGTGAGAAGCGTGTCCTCATCTGATGAAGGGATGCTGTGGCTTCATGGTCACGTGAATCAGAGGAATACGTTCAGGAGGAGGTGGAGAAGGAAAAGACTCACCATGTACATGGGGGAACCACAAAGCGTGGCAGCCATCGTGTTCCCCTGCAGATACCGCGCAAAGCCGAAGTCAGCTAGAGAGGGAAAGAGAGAGAGAGAGAGAGAGAAAAGAATTAATTCAACATGCTTGTCCAAACTTCACCACTTCCAACTAACCTGCCTGCAGAAAAACAACTAAAACTTGGTACATGTACCTAACAGCCATAGCATTAACACCAATGCACTGACTAAGTGAAAATGAACACACTTGTGTAGTGGGGGGATTCAAACCATGGTGCCCAGGGAGCAGTCGGTTAGGCTGCTTGATCCAAGTGTTTCCAGGAGGCCAGTGGGAATGTTGATCCAAGTGTTGAAGATGGCTTCAGGAAGGGCTTCCACTGTCTGGAACTCATGTCCATTTTTAAACTTCCCTTCACCATCCATCCCCAAATGTTCTCAGTCAGATTTGGATCAGGGGAACATGCAGGATGGTCCAAAAGAGTGATGTTATTCTCCTGGAAGAAGTCCTTTGTCAGGCAGGTGAGGATGTAAACTGCAGCACTGTCCTGTTGAAAAACCACCCAGTCATCACCACACAGCCAGCTGCTATCTGATGCCCCTGCACAACCTGAAGCTTCAGTGTTCCACTGAAGGTTGGTAGCCATGTTTGTTTAGTGTGATACAGTGGTAACATCAATGGCTCCCAAATGAGAGACCTGGGTTCGGTTCCCAGTCTGGGCAGCCAGTTTGTTCTACACCAATAAGGGTCCTTGGGTCCCACTAAACGCCATAAATAGAAGGAAAACAGCACCCAAAATCATGATGGCACCCCCTTCGCCCACTGTGCCATGTAGAAAACATCTCAGCTGGGATCTCCTTGTCATGCCAGTGATGTTAGAAGCCATCAGGACCATCGTGCGTGTTTCCCTGATCTAAATCCGATTAAGGGGGGATTGGGGATGCATGCCAAGGAAAATTTACAAAAATGGACATCGGTTACAGACAGTGGACGACTTTTATGAAGCCATCTTCAACACTTGGAGCACTGACCTCCTGGGAACACTTGGATCAAGCAGCCTTTTGAAGTGATAATTGTAGGAATGGTGGAGTCCTTCTTTAACACTTTGATTTCTGTTTTGAGAGGTTTTAGGTTTTTTTGAGCTCTGGTCTTGCACTTTTAATCAGCTGATGATCAGCGTTTTTAGTTAAATTGTTGTTTTCAATAAATTGCCTGCTCAAAATCTGGGAGGCGGCCATGGCCTGGTAGTTAGGTCACCGTTTTTATGACCAGAAGGCAAGACACGGCTGAGGTACCCTTGAACAAGGCACCTAACTCCCTTAACTGCTCAAAACCTTCTGACCAATCAGAATTGAGAAATCAACAGTGCTATGCTAAAATGAAGAATAAAGCCAAGGAACTGTCTTCTGACGCCATGTATAACCTGTATGATCTCATCACAGTGCTTTATTTAACCGTGTTAGCGAGATGTCTGACCCAGTTTGACGCAGATGTTGTTGGGGCTGACCCTGCGCCCCGCGCTGTAAGACAGTAGGATGTTCTGCGGCTTCAGGTCCCGGTGGATGATGCCTTTGCTCCGCAGGACGCTCATGGCTCCTGCTATCTGCTGCAGGAAGCTCCGGATGGTGTCCTCACTCAGGGAACCTTTGGCTGGAAAGACACGGGTCAGTGAGAGAGGATACGGAGTGCAAAGTAATCAGAGGTGATACGGGGCAACACGGGATCATGCAAGTAGGTGAGGGTAGTATTTATAGACTTGAGGAATCGGTGCACCGTGAGCTTCGGATACATTTCCTAGAGAATAATGAAATCAAAGGTCAGTGTGCTGCAGATTGTAATGACCTTATTTGGTATGCTTTAAAGGCCATAGAGAACGGTCCAGTGAAACCCAGACACTTGGACGTCATTTCTTCAACAAATATTCCTCAGGCAGGTAGGGTGTGTGCTACACAGCTAAAGGGATGGGGGGTTGGGGGTTTGATCCTCGCTTTGGTCTCGGTCTGTGACAGGTTTGGTGTTTCTCACCATGTCCGTGTGGGTTTTCCCTGGGCGCTCTGGTATCCTCCCACCTCTTGTAAGACCACTGTTTTAAACTGCCCTAGGTGGGACCAGTGTGTCTGAGGGATATACCTGCCTTGCACGAATGGGTTTCAGACAAACCATGACCCTGACAGACTGAGCAGATAAGCAGATAACGATTGAGTGACAATTAGATAAAGACTTCGTCTAGGTTTAGGGCACCCCTTTTGTCGATTGTTCAGCAGCTGCAGGTTCGAATCCTGGGTTCCAACCATCCGTAACCAGGAGTCCAGAGAGCAGAATTGACCTTGCTGTCAGAGAAGGAGGGGTGGCATACTCTATCTCTCCTGACAAACATAGCAACGCTAGCTGATCATGAGCGTCTGTCCGTTCGTTTAGGGTTAGGGTTAAGGTTAGGGTTACACCACCTCCCTGAGGGTGCATGGGCAAGCAGCCTAAAAAGAAGCATGTGTCTCGAAGGAAGCACATGAGTCTTCAGGCTTCCTGGTTGGACTGGTGGAAATTGGATGAATTCATTACATTTGAGTTTGTAAAAACACCGTTTTTTAATTATTTGGTAGTCGTCAGGTTTTCAGATCAAAACACCAAGCTTAAGGTGAGCACTGTGAACCAAAACGGGTTCATATGTACAGATCTCTCAACTCTCATATAACATCAGGCTCTTGAAATAAAAAAAGGTCCAGCGCTATAATAGCTCACCCAAGCCCTGTCTTTCCTGCCCCGCTAACACCCAGTCCTGTGTTGAAGGGGTATTTTTAGCCCTAGTGTTTTTCCACAGCAGGAAAGCGGAGGCTGACAGGTGGATGAGGTCAGGGTGTCGACTAGGTTTCGCCAGGCTGGGCCTCGTGCCATGAGACGAAAAAAGTGAGGTGAGAAGAGGGCTAAGGAGGGGCTTTGAGCTGCGGAGGACAAAAACAGCTCCCAGGAAAAGATCTATAAGCAGGTCAGGTTCGAAACAGCGTCATAAACACAGCCTGGAAACTTCACGCTGGATGATACGCAGAGGTTGAGAGAGCCGCTGTGTTTGTCTTTAAGCAAAACATCATTTGCAATGACGCTCTACTTTTGGTATTAATGACTGGAGGCTATTCTTGGAGTTGCTTGAGGGCGCAGTGTGTGTGTGTATGAGTGTGTGTGTGCTCTTATTAAAGATATTACCAAAGAACTCATTAAAACGCTGGTGTATCATTTAGATATAACGCACGTTAAACAGCACGTGCTATTAATAATCAGGCAGTAAAAAATAGGACAGGTTTGAGTTCACTTGGGTTCAGTTTAAAAGGGAAAGGTCAGGTTTAAGACTAATATATTCAGGTCATGATCAGCCACCACTGCGGTCAGTTTCTATACCTTTCATTATCTGGACGTTTCTGATGTCTGATGTCTGATACAGTCGTCTCTAGATTGAGGTCTGAACACCAGGAAAACATCTGAAACATCTTTTCTGCAGTGGATACGTCGGGTGTTAGAAGGTTCTCTAGCTAATACTGCTAGGTTAGCAGAGCTGAAAGCTATTTAAATGCGGATTACTGGGGAGGCAGACGTGAAAAGACGCAGATACAGATGCGCGTTTCGTGCCAGAATAAACACACCAGGAAGCGAACCGACGAGAAATTCAAGAGGAAAAAAATCAATAAAAACAAAATGACCAGTGATCCATGACCGGAATGCCTGCTGCAGCCAGCGATTATTTATTTACACTGAGGAACCAGAAAAACTGGTACACCAGCTTGTCCAATAATTGGTAGATTCCCAATGGGGCACGGATCTACCAGCTTGTGGAAATACTCTGTAGGCAATGAACACTGTATGTCCTGCAGAAGCTGCAGGATTTTGGTGGTCCACAGCGCCTTGCATGGCATTCCAGATGTGTTCAGTAATAACGTTGGTGTCAGACAAGTGTTCCTCTAACTAAAATTAGGCGTCTCTAGATGTGTGTGGTGCCTTGTCCTGTTGGAAGAAGCCAACACCGTTAGAACGAATGCAGGACATGAACTGGTGTACCAGGGGTCCTATGAAATGCCAGCTAAACAAACCCAAAGCGTTATTGAGCCACCACCAGAGTATGTATATTGCATGGGCACGTCGGCACCGGTTCTTCTGGCACTTTGTCTCACCACCAGGTCTGATATGGGTTACTGTAGTCGGTATGTGGTTTACTGTACTTACAGTGCAGGTACTCGGCCAGATCTCCACCGTTGCAGTACTGTAAAGACAGAACAGCAGAATATAAGAGAGCGCTGGGTTCAGGGGGTCTGCAGTAATTTCAGATCTGAATATATATTATACATGGGATCTGATGATGACAAATGGGAGGATGTGTGAAACTTTATAATGGCATGGCATCGACTTACACAGGGCTGTCTATTTATCAAGTCCAGCTTCCTTTACACTCGGTTGACATTTTATCAGACACAGATGGCAAGTGGTAGGCCACTTCCTACTACTGTGTACTACTACTGACTGTAGGCTCTTTACTAAAAATGCCTAAGTTTTGCTTAAGGCAGGCAGTGAGCGGTCGGTTCTTGAAGCCGATGTAAAATGAAGTGAAAGCGAATTATTTGCCTACTGTGCTAGTGAACACTAGGGGGCAGTGAACACACTTGCCCGGAGTTGGGGGGGGGGCAAAACCACAGTGCTTGGGGAGCAGTTGGGGGAGTTAGGTGCCTTGCTCAAGGGCACCTTAGTCATGTCTTGGCATTGAACCCAGGACCTTCCAGTCACAAGACCAATTCCCTAACCACTAGGACACGGCTGCCCCTGATGCGTTGTGTTGGAAGCACAAAAAATGGGCAAGAGTATTAATTGCACCAAATTGTGACGTCTAGACGACAGGGTCAGAGCATCTCCGAAACAGCAGGTCTGTCCCAGTTCACAGGGTCCAAGGACAGACAACTGGTGAACCAGTGACAGGGTCACGGGAACCTAAGACTAGACTAGACTAGAAGGCTAGACTGTCTGGTTCGATCCACAGAAGGATCTGTTGCTAACGTCTTGGTCCCAGATACCACAGAACACCTTCCTGTGGAATCCATGCCTCAGTTCAGATCAGTGTAGCGGTCACGTTGATACTGTAGGGTGTCTGTTGTCTGTGGTACGAGTGTACCAGGTATGGCAGTGTTACTCCATAAGGTCTACAACATGATAAGGTATGACGAGGTATGTGTGTGTGTGTGATAAAATAGGCAGTAATGATATCTGGGGTAGATGAGGGATGACCTGACTTACCTCCATGACGAGGTAGACGCAACCTGAGATTTCCTGTGTGAAAAAAAAAACCAGAGAGGGAGATTATTACACGAGGTCCATCATGTCCTCCTCGTACATGTTAGAAGGGTGACAGGAGCACCTTGGAGTGCTACACGGCCCTGACACTGGAGACTCCTTCCGTAAACCAGTCATGTGCAGCTGCACTACTCTCTAGAATCGAGACTATCTGATTCAATCAGAACCGAGACAGAGCTGTAACCCTACTTCTGCCTGAACAGCTCGGACTCGTCTGGACTTCGCGAGACTTCTGAAGGTGTTCTGTGGTATCTGTGGCACGAAGATCCTTTTGTGGAGCTTCTACAGGAACGGACCAGATGGTCGAGACTTGGGCATCCATGACCCTTGTCCCTGGTTGTCCTTTTCTGGACCACTTTTGGTAGGCACTGAGACCTGTCTACAGGGACACACTCCACAAGACCTGCTGTTTTGGAGATGCTTAGAACCAGTCGTCTAGACATCGCAATTTGGCTCTTGTTAAAGTCACTCAGATCCTTACGCTTGCTCATTTTTTCTGCCTCCAACACACCAACTTTGAGCACTGACTTCCTGCCTAGTATATCCCACATCCCACCAATACAGGTGCCCTGTAATGAGATGATCTGATCTGAGTGGCCCTGACAAGGACCAAACTGAGCTGTCCAGATGTCTACCAAAAGTGGTCCAAGGAAGGACAACCGGTAAACCAGTGACAGTGACATGGAGACCTGAGACTCCCTGATGTGTGTGAGGGGTATATCTTAGACAGTCTGGTCCGATCTTGTAGAAGAGGGCTGCAGAACGGTTATAACTGTTATAGATTACATATTATACAACAGGTAGTTCCGACCTTACAATCTGATTGGCCGACAAACGTTCCGACTGTGCTATTAGTGATAACAGCACAACTTATTCACACCAACTTGTATCCCTCCAATGACACGTCGCTAAGTAATGAGTGACGTGTTGCTAAGTAACGGCAAGGTTTATGCACAAAAACCACTCAGTGTTTTGTATAATAAAATGAATGAGTTTCAGATGACATTTGACCTGCAGCGTGTTTGGTCAGACTGAAGTCAGCTGGACTGTTTGATGCCAATGTAGATCCTACAGAGCAGGTTTTATTATAACTGCACAATGAATGGAAATGTGCAGATTAATGTAGACAAATAACACAATTACCTAAATAAATAAATAAACAAACAATCTTAAAATTCTTAATGATTTTTATTTTTAGCTTTTCATCTTTAATTATTTGCATTTTATTTTATCCCAAACTAATATTAGTTAGTAGTGTTACGGCAGTCTGGGGAATTTTTACTGTTGCATAGCAACAACTCAGTCGTTGTGGAACTACTTTTTGGTGGAAGGTTTTGTCAGTATTAAAGCACATTCAGGCTGCAATTCTGGGCTACTTTGATTTATTTTCTTTCTTTCTCTTGTAAAAAAAAAACCGCTGCATAAAAGCAACAGACCACTCGAGATGCTTGTGTGTTATCGTGAATAACGCACTCCCTCTCGTGTTCTACTGCTTAACTAACACACACCGGTCGTCCTTGTTAAGGTTTCTTTTGTACCAATAACTTAATTCTGATTGTGTAACTGTTTTAGGAGAGCTGTAAACTCTATCCACAGAGCGGCAGCATTAAACATCTCATCACACTGTGAACTCGGATCCGTCTTCATTAGAGGAATGGAGTTCCTTATGGAGACCTAGGAGTAGGGCTCGGGTTTTATTTAACGCACCCGTTGTTCTGGACAGCAGGCTGTGTGTGTGTGTGTGTGTGTGTGTACAGTATGGAGTGGTGTCTTTCAGCTGAGAGAGTTGGTTTACTCCCTCTGCCCCACCCTGTCACACACACACACACACACACACACACACACACACACACACCCTGTTCACTAATAACTACCTTTCTTGCAAATATAGGCCCCTGGAATGAGGTTAAGTGGATAATCAGCAGTGTCTAATATCAAACCCAATCCATAGTTCGCACCTTATGTTTAAGAGTGACGTGAGTGAGTTTATTGTCTTGGGATATCGGAGCATTAAGGGGGAAATCGCTTCAGGTCTACCAGCTGCCGTGAAATGGACACTGAGCGTCTCTGAAGTCCTCCTGTTCCCTACACAAGTCCGAGACGTTAATACAGGAGAACGGGGGATGGACTAAACAGGCCGCAGGTGTCAGACGTCTGCCTCGGTCGTCTGTCTTTAAGGGGTATTACAATGTCTTTTTGTGTTAAGGTATTACCCAGGGTATACTGGGACACACCCTACAAGACCTGCTGTTTTGGAGATGCTCCGATCCAGTCGTCCAGATGTCACAATTTCAGTCAGTAATCAGTTATCTTGTTCCTGTCACTGAGTTGGACAGCGAGTAAACGGTCAGTTCTCAAAGTCGATGTGTTGAAAGCAGGAAAAAGGAGCGTAAGCTAAGAACTGGAGTGACTTTGACGAACATTGTGACGTCTAGACGACTCGGTCAGAGCGTCTTCAAAACAGCAGGTCTTGTAGGTATACAGTGATTTACCAAAAATGGTCCAAAAGAAGGACAACCGGTGAACCTGAGACAGGGTCATGAACACCTAAGGCTCACTGGTGTTGGTTATTCTACAGAAGATCCCCAGAAGGATCTGCTGCCAACGTCGTTGTGCCAGAGATGACACAGAGCACCTTCAGAGTTCTTGACAGATTAGAGCTGCTGAGGCAGGCAGCTTTAATGTTATGGCTGATCGGTGAGGTCTTTTCACAAATATCTGCTGCATATAAGCATATACGCACACACCCGAATGCTCCGTATGCCAAATTCTGCAGCATTATACTTTAACCACACCTACCAGTCTACGACACAGTTTAGGCAGGTAAGATTAGATCTATATGATGAGATCGAGATGTTCTGGAGGCTTTTACCTGTCTCCTTGAATATACACAGCCTGGCCACAAAGAAAAAGGACGCCTTTAGCTTTGATTATGGCAGATTATTGTGACAAGATTATAACTGGTACAGACTGATGGTGGCTTCATAATAATAAAGAGTTTGTTTGGCTGGAAATCCATACGACCCCTGGGACACCTCCAGACTTCTCTGACAGGTGAGTTCCACCAGTTTATGTCCTGTATTCATTCTGAAGGGTTTGTCCTCTTCTAACAGGACAACCCACGACCACACACGTCCAGAGACACCAGATTATGGTTAGAGTTTGGGGTTTAGCCATTCAGATCTCATTGTTATCAATGAGATCTGCGTCCGCAATACCACGCAACGTGCTGTAGAATCTCAGATAACAACATAATTGTGGAGCGATCTGCAGGATGTATGGAGTTCATTGCCTACGAAATATTGTCCTACACTCATATTGAGGACCTACTAATTATTAGACTGGTATACCAGTTTTTCTGCCATTTCCTCAACATACACTGTCCCGTCATTTATTTCCACCAGAGTTGATTTTTGGTAAAGATCTTGCACAGAGTCGGACCACTTGATAAAGCTTTCTCCAGAACATCCTGAAGACTTTAAGGTTGGTACTCGGAGTAAAAACGATTCCTCATGACTCCCTAAATGACTCGTTCACTATTTGAACCAGACGAGTCTTGGCATCCCTCAATGTCATAACCTGTTTATCCGGTACAGTCAGGTTCTCGGGCTGACTTCATTTCAGTGCCTCATGGCTGCTCTGAGGCAGGCAGTGTCTGACACCTGACCCTCTGCCATGCCATAACAGAATCAGGACTGAAAGTCACGTGATGACGTGGTACTGAATCAGCTACACTACACGGACGCATGTAACTGGGTCCCACTAGAAACTTACGAGGGTGAGTCAAAAATAATCCGCACTAACGGAGGAGCACAAACAGATGCATCCTCGATCGCCGACCAAGGAAAAGTCCGTTATAAAGTCAACCAACGGCTGGAAAATTGATGCTTACATTTTACATCTGGGAATCACAAGAGCCAGTACTGGAATGTTATCAGGAAATAGGTTCAACAATCAACAGTGTCCGTTACAGTGAGCCGCTTACTGAAGAGCTGAACCCAAACTGCTATCTAAGAGGGGTTGTGTTGTTACAGACATGTCCTCACACCGCTGTCCATACTGTCATATACACTGTCCAAACACTTCATTATGAGGTGTTAAAGCCTACAGTCCTCACTATAGTCCTGATCTTACAACATCAGACCGCCACCTGTTTGGTCTCCTGAAAGAAGCCCTAAGAGGATAAAGATAAAGAGGCGCCTGATGAAAAGGTGATAACAGAGGTGCATTAGTAGCTTGCAGCTCAGAATAAAGCATGTTTTAATGAGGGAACATGAAAGCTTGTTGACTGTTGGACAACGTGTATTGAAAAGCAGGAGATTATGTCGAAAAATTATGGATTCCAGCCAGAGTGCGGATCATTTTTGACTCACCGTCGTAGGTAATGTGGGACTGTTTAGAACACACCATAATAATACGCTCGCGTTCACACTCGCATTCGTGTCTCACGTACCTGAAAGTCCAGTAAACCGACGATGTTTTCATGTTTCAGCTCCTGACAGACAGACAGACAGACAGACATCAGATTTGGCTGAATAAACATCAGAGATGAGATAGTGTGATATAATGCCGGT
>JAOVVF010000035.1:1957191-1967230 GCA_028565595.1 Duopalatinus emarginatus | reverse complement strand
ATAGTCTGTGTAGTGAAACACACACCATGGAACACTAGGGCCCAGTGAACACACTTGCCTAGAGCAGGGGGGCAGCCCTTCACCACGATGCCCGGGGAGCATTTGGGGTAGGTAGGTGCCTTGCTCAAGTGCACTTCAACAGTGTCTTGCCTTGTGTTGGGATCGAACCTGGAGACCAGTTCCCAAACCACTAGGACACGGCTACCCCTGATCTGGTGTCTTAAGTGAGAATAGAAAGAAACCCTAACTCTAACTATAATCTGGTGTCTCTAGATGTGTGTGGTGGTTCATTGTCCTGTTAGAAGAGGACATACAGGACATGAACTGGCGGAACTCGTCTCACATAGTGTTCACCTGTCAGAGATGTCTGTAGATGTACCAGGGGTCCCAGATAAACAAACCCTATAGCATTATGGAGCCACCACACATCTGTTCCAGTCTTTTTACTGTTTTTCTGGTACTTCAGTGTATTTGTGTGCCAAATTGGCAAACACAAGGTTGTATTCTATGTAAATCTAATAGACGACTAAGCTTTCTCATCTTAGCTTAAAACTCAGTCTGGCATTTGATCATTTTCTAGCACATCATTCCTCATTTGAATCAGAACCATGTTCTCAAAAACCCTTCATAGACTTCAAATGTGTCCAAAATAATAACCCAAAAGACTCCCCACAGTTTGTTACTTGCATGCCAGCAGCTCCACCATGTGTCCAAAGCAGGATGTCAGTGATGTGAGGAGGATTCGAGGTGTTTATAGACGACACAGAGACTAAAACAGCTCCACATGTGTAGATAAACAGTTTTAGTATCACTTCTCCAGGTGGGGATCATGATGGACACTGACATTAATATTTATTTCCCCTATAATAAATCCTCAGGCGTTCTTAGGAATGATCTAATAGCTGAGTAACAACTCTCTCGATTACAACCGGATTGCATCAGGATCAACACGGTCAACAATCCTGTCACAAGACAAATGCTTACCTTTGGCCTGTGTCTGCTGTTTATTCATTAAGGTTTATACCCTGGAGCGCATGACAAACTGGTACAGATGAGCCTATGTGAAATACACAGGCTGGTGGTGGCTTTATAATGCTATGAGGTTTGTATAACTGGTATTCCATGGGACCCCTGGTACATCTATAAATGTCTCTGACATTTCCGAGTTCTGAGTTCTGATGAGTTTTGGCCTTTTTTAAACAATACAATGCGCCACCACACACATCTGAGACATAAGAAGTTATGGTCAGAGGAACACTAATGTGAGCCTAGTGTGAGTTTGGAGGTTTTGTAAATCCCAGTTATCGAAGACGTCTGGGATCCTACACCTCGGAATACAATAGAATTGTGGAAGAATCCAGGAAGTATGACCGCAAGCTCATGGAGTCCATGTTACCTCAGTACTGGACTGGTGCACCAGTTTATCTGGCTACTTTTATATTACCCTGTTGTTTTTGTCCACGAGGGCAAAATTACCCATGTTCTCTGGGTGGGACAGAAGTACGCTCACTCTGTCTCTTGTTAATCACTGGGTATAAAAGTCAAGAAGTGCTGTGATATCTGGCACCAAGACGTCAGTCCTGTAAGTTCTGACGTAGGGCCACTGTGGATCGGACCTGTTTGTCCAGGGCAACCAACAGACCCACAGACACTCAATCAGACTGTCGAATCTTTGGCCATCACAATTTAGCCTTGTCGAAGTTATTCAGATCCTTACAGCTGGGCATTTTTCCTGCTTCCAGCACATCCGGATTTGAGACCAGACTGTTCACCTAATGCCTTATAAATTCCTTTCAGCTGTCAGTGGTTTGAACGTTATGGCGGATTGGCATGTTTCAGTACAGGAAAACTTTTTCTAAGAACTGTGTGTAGCAAAAAGGGTGCCACAGATATGTTCAAATAGCAACGTTTGTTTCATATATATATATATATATCTCCAGCATAACACTAACACCATGACGCCACTGCCAGGCAAGGACGGATTAAGGATAGTCTGGGCCCCTGGGCAAAGAGTTGCCCACCACCCCCTACCCACCCCTCCATTCGCCAGTTTGGAGAATGACTGCTCTTCTCTAGGGCCCCCTGGTAGGGGCTCTCATAACCAGGGACCTCTAAAAATATGCCCCCTCTTTCCTAGGACCCCTAACAGCCAGAAGTCGAAGTCAGAGCAGTGCCACAACGCCTTATCCATTTTTAAACAGAGCCCAAAAGCATGGCTAGGGCCCCCAAAAGCATGGCTAGGGCCCAAAAGCAAGATGGGGGGCCCCAAAAGCATGGCTAGTGGCCCCAAGAGGCCCTGGGGTCAAAGTCCCTAATAGTCAGAGGATCCTTAAAATGGAGGGCCCTCGGAAATAAAAATATATTGTATCATAAATAGTGATAGGCATCGCAAAATGTTTTGGGCCAGGCCCCCCCCGGGGCCCCCTGACCTCAAGGGCCCCTGGGCGCTGGCCCCACTGGCCTGGTCAGTAATCCAGCCATGCTGCCAGGTGACTGGGATAACACTGATTATCTCATTACACCAGAGGAGGGTAGTGATGTATTACTTTTACTCCGTTACATTTACTTAAGTAACTTTTTGGGTACTTTTTTACTTTTACTTGAGTATATTAGTGAAGAAGAAGCTACTTTTATTCAGTTACATTGAGCTACATTCTGTCTGATGCACCTGTCTGTCTGAGACTTCCGACAGAAGCTCTGTCACATGACTGCGTCTCACCAATCAAATGTAGCCACTAGCAACGTTTGACTTCGTTTCACCAATCAAACAGAGCCGAGCAGTCACATGACTGCACACAAAATCCCCGCGGCAATCACAGGCGGAAAAGAGCACAGAAGCACAGTACAACGGCAGAGACGATGGCGTGTGTTTAACAACAACCTGAAGAGAATTTAATTAATGTTACTGTGTAAAGATTTATTATAGTTTTAGTTGTTTAAGAGAAATTCTCCACTGCTGAATTTGTTCAGTGCTGTTTTATATTGTTGTACGTTCAGGTGTATTATTTAACAAAATTATTTGAGTGACGATTTTTTACTTTAACTTGAGTCACATTGTTCTAAAAGAACAATACTCATACTCGAGTACTATTTCTGGATACTCTACCCACCTCCGCATTACAGTGGCAAGTGAAGAAATCTGAGTGACTTTGACCAGGACCAAATTGTGACGTCTAGACGACTGGCTCAAAACTTCTCGAAAACAGCTGGTCTTGTGAGGTGTGTCCCAGTATACAGCTTACCAAAAGTGGTCCAAGGAAGGACAACCGGTAAACCAGAGACAGGGTCATGGGAGACCGGGACTGACTGAGAGTGAGTGTGAAGAGTGGAGGTTTGAACATCTGGTCCGAGCTCACTGAAGAGCCACAGAAGGATTTGTTGCTAACGTCTTGGTCCCAGACACAACAGAAGAAGGCTTGTGGAGTCTATGGGTCAGAGCAGTGCTAATGTTATGGCTGATTGGCCTTGACGTATAATACATGCTGATTGTTAATAAAAAAAGAAACAAAAATCATAGATGGCTGACATAATATATCTTTATATATTTATTTATATATATATATATATATATATATACACGCACACACACACATAATGGATATTACATTCGTACATTCGTATTCGTTGTCATGAGGGCTGATGATGCGTGACCAGATGTTGTGGACGTGATGTTATGATGGAAGATCCTGAGAGACTAGATCTAGATTGAATCCAATCCAGCACATTATTACACATTCCTGGTTTCTATTTTTCCACCTGACCCCCTGACCGTGAAATATTATATACCAATTTAGCAAACCGTCACATAAAAAGCGCGCAACCCCCCACACCCCCCACACCCCCTTACATCACAGCCTGATTAAGTAAAGCAATAGACATCACCGCTTTGGACCTGGCCAACCTCGAAACTTGATTAACCCAATTTCACAGTCTGTAAAGGAGCCAAAGGAATCGTACAAACAGCGTCCCCCCCGCCCTAAAAAGAAATACACAGATCATGTCCGCGTGATGAAAGACAGCTGTGAGGCAGGACCGACTCTTCCGCTCTGACATCAGCGGCTGCACCTCTGGGAGGGCAGGTGTCAGTCTCACAGCCTGGCTGCAAAACCGCTGCCAAGCTCAATAAACACGGCGTTCTTCCCTAACACGAACACTTCCCTCTCCTCCTCATCTGCTTTCTGATTTGTATCTCTGACCGTGAAAAATATCCCTCAGTCATCTGGAAGGACAGGAGAAAACAAAAAAGGAGCTTTTAGAGGAATTATGATGAGTTCCACCCACATCAGGGTGTTGAAACCCTGGTGGTCAAACGATGAGTTCTTGGTGTTCTTCGTCTAAATATAGTGTAAATATAACATTTATTGATTCAGGACTTGATTACGTCTGTGACTTTGTCCAAGTCTCTCCTAGTGGCTGTCGTCCAGATCTCACCTTGATACCCTGCAATCATAAAGACTGTCCTGGTGCTCATCCCAGGACTCTCATTCTCACCCTGCTCAATACTGCCCAATGAGATGACACCAGAATCGACAAGGGTGACATACACCGATTTGCCATAACTGCCTAAACAGCTCTGACCCGTCAAGGCCTGGACTCCACACGACCTCAGAAGGAGTTCTGCTGTATCTGGAACCATGATGTCAGCAACAGATCCTTCTGTGGATCTTCTATAGTCTCGTCTTCACCCCTTACGCACCCCTTACGCATATCAGTGAGCCTTGGGCTCTCAAGACCCTGTCTCCGGGTCACAGGTTGTCCTTCTTTGGACCACATTTGGTAGGTTAACTGCTGTATACTGGGACACACCCTACAAGACCTGCTGATTTGAGATGATCTGACCCAGATGTCTAGACGTCTATTTGGTTCTTTTGTCAAAGTCACTCAGATTCTTAGACGTGCCCAGTTTTTATGTTGGTAACACATGAGGTTTGAGAACTGACTGTTGACTTGGTGTCTAATATATGCCACGCCTTGATTGGAATGAGATAACACCTGCTTATTAACACCAACAAAACAAAGGAACTCATTGTAGACTTCGGGAAGGAGAAGGGTGACATGCACGACCCCATCTATATCAACAGGATGGCTGTTGAACGTGTTGAACAGATTCAGTTCCTGGGTACGCAACTATCTGAGGATCTGTCCTGGATTCAATCCAGCCTGGTTCAATTCATTTTAATTTAATTTATAGAGCGCTTTTAACAATGGACATTGCCAGAAAGCAGCTTTACAGAAATAATGAAAAGGGTCAAATATACATTTATAGAATTTTTAGATTTTAATTGGATACTAAACTACATTTCACTGCCTTTTACCAGTACATATGTAAAGACAATAAATTTGACTCTGATCTAATTTAATAATCACTGTTATTCACTTCACCTGTATGTGGATTTGTGCAAAAGTAAAAAACTGACATTGTTATGACACCCGTCTGCCATAAAATAATTTGAATTAAACAAACTCCTGCAGTCTGTTCATTCTTTCTGAGATCAATTTATTCATCAGACTGGGATGAGCTGGAACCTATGACAAGGAAACGACCCAGGAATTTTTTTTATCTACACGTAAACTGAAGCCCCAGAAAAGCTTTTACACCAGTCTAAAACATGGTAGATCCCCCCTGAGAAGCTCAGGACTGCAGAAATACGACAGGACATAAGAAATTCTGTAGGCAATAAACCCCATACTTGCTACAGAACTCTCCACAGTTCTGAGATCTGATGCATTTGGTGTGAATGACTAAACCCCAAACTCAGACGAGTGTCCCTCTAACCATAATCTGGTGTCTCTGTCTGTGGTGGTGCATCGTACTGTTAGAAGAGGCCAAACCCATGAGAATGGATGCAGGACATGAACTGGTGTCTGGTGTCACACACAGCGTTCACCTGTCAGAGACGTCCGTAGGTGTACCAGGGGTCCAAACCCGATACCATTATGGACTATAGATTTATGGACTGTTGATTTATAGAAGCACTGGCGGATGTGCATAGGTGGTGTTGCTGTGTTTTTTTTTTGCTTTTTCTGACACTTCTGTGTTTTTTTTGCTCATTAAAAGTTCATGTACACAACAGATCAGAAACCGTGTTAACAGTATATAGAGTTTTATTTTTACATTGGCATAAATAGAGTTAAGTCCCACCTTTTTTTTTCATGACGTGCGCCACTTGAACCCGAATGCAGCGCCGTGTTTCATTTCTAACGCTGTCCGAGCTGGCAGTAAAGAAACAGGACACTTCACAGAATACAGAGTCTCACATTATTAGTCGCAGAACACAACGTTCGCCTTAGCGCACTGTACATCGCTCCATCATCATCATCATCATCATCATCATCAGCATTATACGTTCATCAGTCCGACATCTCGTACATCTTGGCGTATCTTCTCACTTTGGAAGAAAAAGCCCAACAAAGCTTAAAAAAACAGACATTTTTTCCCGTATGGACAGAATTTGGTGTACCTGCGTCCATGGACTGAGCCTAGCACATGATAATCACCAACAGAGAAGCACTCGGGAGACTTTGGGATTCACGGACAATAAGGCGTTAAGGAAAACCTTTGGGAAACTCTTACGCGTCATGTCACGCTAGTTAGTGTCGTTCCAGTTATCGCGGAATGAACGGGAATGCATAAGGAGCAAGATTTGGAAACAGGTTACGCTCAGAACCAAGGACTTCATCTGCAATTCAATTTTTCATCAGGGCTTCAGATTGCTTCACAGATTTACATTATACTAGTAGATATATACATTAAAAAAGAAGACCAGAGGGAATGTGTAAAAGTAGACAGGCCAGTCATAGAAAGGCAAGAGGCGAAAATATCCTCCAGCGCCAGAACCCCAGGTCTACGTCACAATTACTCCATTATATACCTTCAATATTCATGGTACAAGACAACAAGTACAGTATTTATAGTTTAAAAGGAAACGAGAAACCCTGACCTCCATGTTACCATTTAACACACAAGCGTTTCACATACATCTGGTACAGGAGCCGATGCTGACCTCGCTACAAAGTGGGCGGGGACGTCAGATCGGCTGTGCTAATTACAACAGGTTAAAGTTTGAGGAGACAAAACGTAGACGTGATGTGTTAACAGTGATTACTGTATATTGGTCTCGGGGGTCTAAGACAGTGGGCGGTACTTATTCACTTTGAATGAGAAAGTGGGTGGAGTCAGTGAGGTGACAAAGTTGAGCGGAGTATAAGAGCGATTTGGCGATAACCAATAAGAATCCGACAGGATGCTGCAGCGTTTTTTGGTTTATGGATCTTTGCTCCTACTAGAGACGGAAGAAGAGCTGATTGTCGCAGTCATTTTCTGGTACTGACTGTACAAAATTATGTACGATTTCCCTCCAGGATTTTGTTTCCAGCCTCTGATTCGCTGTAAAAGTCAGACAGGACGGTGTGTGATTTGGTTTTGTTTACGTTCTATTATAACAGCTATAATCAGTAAAGCGTTGGATATGGCGTAGGCGTTCTTTTTTTCCTCTGTGAAACCATGGTAACCGATTGTCATCTTGAGTTTAGAAACGCCCACAGGCGATAAGCAACCAGTGGTGTAGGTGACGGACGGGAGGCGAGAAACTGCTGCCGGTGTGACCATAGGGTAACATCTGAACCACATCAACCTAAAGACATGTCGTTACTGTACACTTAAGTGCCAGAAAAACTGGTACACCAGTCTAATACTCGGGAGGTCCCTCACGGGGCATGGACTCCACATGCTTGCAGGAATATTCAGTAGGCAAAAACACCAGACTTCTTGCAGAACGCTCCACAGTTTTGTCGTATTCCGGGGTGTAGGATTTCTGAGTTCCACAGTGTGGAACATCCCAGGCATGAGATCTGGCGACTTTGGTGTGAATGACAAAACCCCAAGCTCAGATAAGTGTTCCTCTAACCATAATGTGAAAGTAAAGTGAAAGTGAAATTTGCCTACTGCGTTTGCACACAAGGGAATGTGACCGCTGCATTTAACCTGTCCATGCAGTGAAACACACAAACACACACCAGTAAACACTAGGGGGCAGTGAACACACTTGCCCAGAGTGGGGGGCAGCCCCAAACCACAGCACCCGCAGAGCAGTTGGGGGAGTTATGTGTCTTGTTCAAGGGCATGTCAGTCCTGTGCAGGGATCGAACCTGGGACCTTCCGGGTTCCCTGAACACAAGACCATGGCTGCTCTAGACGTCGCTCTAGACGTGCATGATGGTTCGTTGTCCTGTTAGAAGAAGCCAAACCCATCAGAATGAATACAGGACATGGACGGATGGAACTCGTCACACACAGTGTTCACCTGTCAGAGACGTCTGTAGATGTACCAGGGGTCCCATGGAATGCTGGCTTAACAAACCCTATATCATTATGGAGCTATAGGCTTGCCTGTACCAGTTTTTCAGGCACTTCAGTGTATGTCGATTTAGTAGCACTAATCAGTCTTTGGGTGTAACAGACCCAAAACCGTCTCGTCCGTGTGAAACAGTAGATATTTGTGAAAGTAAAGTCAAGACAATAATTTACACGACACTCTCATAGTAAAAGAACAACATACAGCTGCGACGCCGCCAAGGACACGTTACGTATTTGGTTCCTCTTTCAGGAATGTCTTTCGCTGCAGCTGAGACATCTCACCATGTGCCTCCGAAATGGAAAAGTACTACACTGCTCACGTGTATGTAACCCTTTCCATCTAACCCATTCCATCTAATCAGACTAGGACCAAGAGCTGTAACAGCAGCTCTCTGTGTAGAGGCAGCACAATGGAAAAAAAACAACAACAAGTCCCCGAGTGTCACAGTTTAGTGTCAAGTCACAGACAGCAGTGGAATCCAGCAGCTAGTGGAGTATCAGGGAGGAGACTTTGGAGTTTGTAGGACGCTTATCCAACACGAGTCTTGTGTTTTCATCTGTGACTTACTTGTGGCTCTGAACTTTGTGAGAAGGAGTGACGTCGGTATAAATACGCTACTAGCCGTGGCGTGTTCTTCACCCGGCGGCGGGAGAACGTCATTAAACCGAGGAGTCGTCGTGTGAGGGGACGGGGGCTGAATCAGCCGGTGTGTCTGAGGAGAAGTATGACTTTCAGTCTCCGTTCATGGATCGTTCGTGTTCAGTAGCCGCAGTCCGTCGAGTCTTAGAGCGCCGACAGGTCAATGCGATTGGCCGAGTTGGTGCTCTTGTCCCACGTGTTCATCCTTGTCGGGCTTACGCCACCTCGGTTACCGTTCATCTGTCAGAGAGGGGAAAAAAAAACGCTGTTATGATGCTGTACATCGGCCTGCTTCACCTCACATGCGTCAACGTGTGTAAGGAATAAAACACTCTCGAAACGTGCTCTCGAAATCAACACAAAATGACTTTTATCATACTTTTAACCAACATACCAATCAGCCATAACATTGAGCTCTGACCCACTGAGGCATCGACTTCACAAGACCTCTGAAGGGGTTCTGTGGTGTCTGGCACCAAGACATTACCAGCAGATCCTTTTGTGGATCTTCTGTAAGACTGGACCAGACGGTCTCACCTTCATCCCCACCCTAATTCACCAGTTGTCCTTCTTTTGTCCTTCTGCATACCCGGAGAAAACCCCACCACACGTTAGAAACAGATCCTTTCATGGAGCTTCTGTGAGATCAGACCAGACGGTCTTGCCTTCACCCCTCATGCCTATCATTAACCTGTTGGTGGGTCACTTTTGGTAGGTATTAACCATTGCATACTGGGACACAGCCCATAAGACCTGCTGTTTTGGAGATGTTCTGACCCAGTCGTCTAGACGTCACACTCAGATCCTCACACATTCCCAACATACTGATTTTGAGAACTGACTGTTCACTTGCTGTGTAATACATCCCATGTCTTGACAGATGTTGAGTGTTAATAAGATAATCGATGTTTTATGTCATTCAGTGTTTTTAATGTTATGGCTGATCGGCAGTGGTGGACGAAGTATCCAAATCATGTAGTTGAGTAAAAGTACAGATACCCAAGGTAAAATATGACTCCAGTAAAAGTAAAAGTCCTCTGTTT
>JAOVVF010000035.1:1938582-1950438 GCA_028565595.1 Duopalatinus emarginatus | reverse complement strand
TAACCTCACAAATGGTTCAAAGCTGCAACTTTTACCTCATAAATATTAGAAAGCCATGGCTTTCACCAAGCAAATGGGTCAAAGTTGTGGCTTTTACCTCATAAATAGTATAAAGCCATGGCTTTTACCTAGCAAATGGTTAAAAAATATGGCTTTTACCTCAAAAATGGTTAAAACTTTTGGCTTTTACCTCACAAATGGCTAAAAAATGGGTTCAACCTCACAAATGGTTCAAATCTGCAGCTTTTAGCTCAGAAAGCCATGGCTTTTACCTCACAAATGGCTAAAAAATGGGTTTAACCTCACAAATGGTTCAAAGCTGCAGGTTTTGCCTCATAAATAGTATAAAGCCATGGCTTTTACCAAGCAAATGGTTCAAAGTTGTGGCTTTTACCTCATAAATAGTACAAAGCCATGGCTTTTACCTAGCAAATGGTTCAAAAATGTGGCTTTTACCTCAGAAATGGTTAAAAGTTGTGGCTTTTACTCCACAAATGCCTAAAAAAAATAGGTTTAACCTCACAAATGGTTCAAAGCTGCAACTTTTACCTCATAAATATTAGAAAGCCATGGCTTTCACCAAGCAAATGGGTCAAAGTTGTGGCTTTTACTTCATAAATAGTATAAAGCCATGGCATTTACCTAGCAAATGGTTAAAAAATATGGCTTTTACCTCACAAATGGCTAAAAAATGGGTTCAACCTCACAAATGGTTCAAAGCTGCAGCTTTTAGCTCAGAAAGCCATGGCTTTTACCAAGCAAATGGTTCAAAGTGTTTCATATATAAAATGATGTTAGAAAAGTCTCGATTTACTTGTGTTCTATTTAAATCTAAAGTACACCCCAGTGTAGCACATACGTATTCTGTATTTGTGAAACTAAATGTTATCTGGTGTCACTTCAAATGTATTTGGTAAAAATAAAATTTCTTAGTTCCCTTCTATAACTTAGATAAACCGGCATTAGTCCAGTTAATGTAATTAACTCTTCATATCAGTGTGTTTTAACTTAATACTAAAAGTCGCTTGTTTGTGAAAAAGAAACGAGTTCACCCACCCCAGCCTATGCCGTAGTAGTAGAAGTGCTTGCTGCCCTCGGAGCCGAACACTTTAATCACCATGCTGTAGAGATGAAGCCCCTCCACCAGCATCCAGGCGAAGGCACACAGGAAGAAGAAGTGAAGCAACACTGCCATTACCTTACAGGGCAACTAAAGGACAGAGAAGAGGGGTGAAAGGTCACTAAGCAATTATCCTCATGGGGTTGTAGAAGGTAGAGGTATTACTGACTGCCTACGTTGAACGGTTATGTGTAGTTTTGGTTTTTGTTTTTTTAACAGTGTTCAGTGTTCAGTTGAGGAACAGTCCATCAGCTGAAAATTTCCTTTCGACACTGGTCACAAACTGACAGGATGATTAACACACACTCGGCACTGGAAAATATGAGCTAACTGCGCACCTAATGGGTGAAGCAAGGTTCCGTCTGCATCTCTAGTAGGTGGGTGTAGCTTTTAAAACAGAGCAGAAACCGTATGTATGAGTTCATGATCAAGTCGCCACAGTTTATAAATCAGGCCCTGGGAAATGTAGGCACAGTGCTCACATCCAGTAGAGATGTGTAATGAAAAGGCATTATGCTCTAGTCCAGGACTGAGAGCGGTCACGTCCTCAGACGGGAGATCTGAGCTGAGGAAATTAAATCACTTTGGCGCTTTATTGAATCTGTTTGACAGCCCCGCTGGAGGCATGCGAGAAGATCAGCACATTCATCTAACTTTACCTTTGCCTGGACAATTCACCGTAACAAGACATCTCCTGTTATCTCTGCGGGACGAAAACATCCTGCTGCAAGAAAGGACGTAATTGTATTTGCTGTAAGCACTTTGTAATAATAGGCCTCATGACCTGGGGCTGTCTGGCTGTTATTGTTGTCCAGTCACTCAGATCGACTCAATCAGGATGGAGTCTGACTGGAGGAAAAAGCAGGTCCACTTTAACTGAGATTCAGCCATCGTTTATGAACTGCTAAGGGGATTATCTCTATGGCCATTACATAAACACACTGGAAACAAAGGTCTCATGGACCTCAATTTTTTTTTTTTACTTTTAGCATTATTACTCTCCAGGGAGGCAATTGTTTTTCTCATGCCCCAACATGGAAGTAAACAAAGGGTCAGACTCTATAACGAAGTTAAAGGTTTCCCTAGACGCCTACTTTTTATGAAGCTTGGGATGAGAACTCACAGACATTAGAATATTCACTGCTGTGGTACCAACGATACCACGATGATACACAGACCAGGAATTGCATTACATTTACATTAATGGCTTTTGCTTCAGCAGTTGATGGTTGTTGGCCTCGCTCAATGGCTCAGCAGAGGCGGTGGGATTTAAACACTGAACTACCACTGCCCTAGAATCACATACAGACCAAAAGGATAAAGCTTACCGTCCCGGGATCAAAGCGGAAACTGATGAGAAGAAGGATCTGGGCCACCAGGATGGCGAAGGACAAGTTAGCATGGATGTGATAGCGCTGGTTCCGGATGGTGCTCACAGACCTACACACAGACACACACAGAAACCAGGGCATGCACACTGACAGCTAGCTATATGAAAGACACCATGTATTTTTTAGGCAAAATGAGCATACTCACGAGAGCACAGCGAAGGTAACCAGGGTGATGGCCAGACAGAAGATGGAGATGGAGCATCCCACATAGGTAATGGTGGAGAGGGCCACCTGATGGCTCCTAGCGAGCTGTGTGGGACAAACCAGAGCGATAACGATTATGCTTTATGTTACCATTTATAAAATGATCAGTAAATGTAACCCCACCTAATATATTCAGTAACAAACTCATATGGGTTTTCAGTATAAAGACACTTCAGGAAGTCTTCTGGGGTTTTTTTTTTTGTGTTTGTGTGTGTTCTCAATATGAAACCAAAATGAAACCATTTAGCTGGCATTCCACTGGACCCCTGGTACACCTACAGTAATCTCTGACAAGTGAACACTATGTGTGCCTCCTTTCTTTGAGATTTACACCCGTTCGTGTCCTGCATTCTCTCTGTCGGGTTTGTCCTCTTCCAACAGGACAATGCACCACCACACACTAACTATAGTTAGACGACGTTTGATCAGATCTCAGGATCGTTAAACACTTTGCAGGAAGTATGGCGTTCATTGCCTACGGAATATTTCCGCAAGCTCGTGCCCTGTTGTATTTCTGCAGTACTATGCTCCCAGTACCACTTTTTTTTTATGCTACCACTTTTTCTGGCATTTTAGTGTATACAGACATCAATCATCCCTTGTGAATCAGTCGCTTCACAGACATATGTCTGGAAATCTTATTAAAACCATATTTAAATGAAATCTTTACCACATTAGATTTGCAAACTGGAAACTGGAATTAAAAGCAGCTGCACCATCAGTCTTGTCCAGTCTTGGGCCAGAACAAAACAGTTTATTTTATGAATATTTATGTAAATATGTTATATAAATAGGTCCACTTTATTCAGCAGACCGAGACACAGAAAAGGTCAGAAACCACAGGAAGGTTGGATTGACGTGAGCTGAATAAACACTGAAATTCTCTCTCACCAGTAATTCAATGCAAGGTCGAAAGTTACCCTTAACTGATCCGGTGGCTTTTCATGTATGTAATGATAAAGTTAACGTGGAAATTTTTTTTCATCTATTTTAAACATCTGGTCGATTCATCATTACGAGCTGCTCGGAAAAATAAACGTTGCTTTAACAGTAGCAAATTATGCAGGGTGAAATATCAACCGAATCAGCCTCTGAAATCACTGTGAAATGAATTATATTCCGAACGGTCTCTGCTTTGATCATCATTCTGAACGCTACATTTCAAGATCAGGTACGTTGACCGTGAGCCAAAAGAAATTTGACTAGTATTTCTGCCTGGTGGGATTCACGGAAATCGGATCACCCGGAGACTTCCTTCAGGCTCGTCTGCATGCAAATACTGATCCCCAGTTCAGTAAAATGTGATGATGTAAAAATAAACAGATTGAAATGCAATACAATCGGAAAGACAAATTCATAATTCAGTGCCAAAATCAGATAAAAAAATTCTTCTATTAAACAAAGGCGAGGAGCATTTCCTTTGAGGTGGCATGTTCTCACAAAAAGACTGTTCCCACAGCTGGACATCATGCACACGAGAACCTTCTGTTTCGTGATTATGGAGGGCTCAGAATATCTCCTTCTCCATGTGCGTCCAAAAAAGGATGATCCCTGGAAGACTGTGGCAAGCCGCTAATTAAAGCCTGAGGACAGGCAGAGTTTAGAATCGCAGCTGGAACAGGCCTGACTGGTGACAGATCTTATTTACAAACCCAAAAAATCTGCACTGCACCTGGGTGTCCAGAATAAAAGTTGGTCACTTTCAGTATCCAGTGCACTGGGCTGGTCTTCTGGACTAAAATTCCTAAACGGACTATAATCCTCGACAAGGGACGGACCGATACTGATGGCAATACTACATTGATACTGTACTCATCTACTAAACCTAGTGTCCTGAACATATCCAGCGATCTGGACGTCTTTACAATGAATTATGGCAATCAGGACAAAACAGGAAATATTATGAGAGGGAACTGTAGTGTTTTCCTATGATACAAGTCAGCAAAGAAACATACACACAATACTCAGCTCGGGAAGTTCACTAATAACAGCACATGAGCGCAACTGACGGAGCAGAGAAATAAACATACTATAAAAATAAAGTATTAAAATGGGGACAGCTTTGGGCTTGCGGGTCAGGAACCAGCCTTGAGACCTGAAGCTCACTGGTTCAATCCTGCAACTGCTGAACCTGCTGAATCACCAAAACAGCTCGAACCAATCAAAGTACAGACATGGCAAGAACTCTAAATGTGTGATGTGTGATGTGGAAACAAGACAATAGGATTCTTTAACAGGGTCGAACCAGACGGTCTAGACCTTCCACCAATGCATCAGTGAGTCCTGGGTGCCCATGACCCTGTTACTGGTTCTCTGGTTGCCCTTACCTAGACCACTTTTGGCAAGTACTAACCCCTGTATACCAGGACACACCCCAAAAGACCTGCTGTTCTGAAGATGCTCTGACCCAGTCGTCTAGACATAGTCCTCGTGAAAACCGCCCTGGTTTTTGTGTTTCTAATATATTCTACCTCTTGACAAGTGCCATTGTAATGAGATAATCAGTGTTATTCACGTCACCTGTCAGCGGTTTTGTAGTTTTAATGTTATGGCTGATATGAATAAACACCCCACACAAGGACAGACATCCTCAGTTAAGTACTCATTCATTATCGGTATCATTATCGACGATTACGACTAAACGCATGCTAAAAGAGGCTATCTCTGACATATAGTCATGCCGTGGCTCTCATTCAGTATCTCCTAACCACTTTGTTATTTATGAGCCGACAATCTCCTCTGGTCCCTTCTACTCAGCCCACACACTCAGCCTCCTGTGAGACACTCTCGCACACAATCCTGAGCTTCAAATTAACCAGATACAAAATGTACTCCCTGTCTCTCGCTCTCTCTCCCTCTCTCTCTTTCTCTCTCATGAGAATCTTCTCATCTCCTTCCAAAATGTCATCTCCTCTGAAGTCTGCTCGAGATTTAGCGAGCTCTTCAGCCAACCATAACTTGTATGCATTTGGCTGGTTGTCCACTGAAAACAAAGTCAAGCGTCCGATTCGGCAGTGAAACTTTTTTTTTTTTTTTTTTCCTGGAGATTCCTACTGAGACCTGACCTTAATGTCTGAGAAATTAAACTTGGCAAAGGCTGATGGGAGTCGCAAGGAGTGTACCTTTCTCACCAGTCCAAAGAAAGCTTAAAATAGGCCGTCGTCATGGTGGAATATGGCTCAGTTGTAATAACCCTAGCGGGATTTTAAATTCCATGTTCCTACGTTGCGCGTCTGACCGCTCTTAACGGGGGCTCGCCCACAGAAATCCCCTTAAGACCGCAAGACAAACTCGCTCTCCGCTTCGTTCCTCAGGACACACTGGTCTCAAAAACGCTGCTCCGACCACGCTGGTGGACCACTGAATGGACTCCTAACCACATCAATTAGCACGGAGGTGCTGAGTTTCTGGAGTGTCACCAACGAGGAACATAAAACAGTGAAAAATATAAAAGTGAATATATACAATGACGTGCAAGAAAAACCAGTACACACAAGCCATTACAAAATACACACTGAGGCCACTTATGCACCTCATCGTTCGCGTCTGCTAGTGCGCATATAAAGCGACATCCATCTATAGAAGCCTCAGAATGGTGTGGGGTTAGTTTGGCTGGCAATACAAACGTCTCCGGTGTAGGTGAAAGTGAAGGTGAACGCCATGTGTGCGTTCTCCTTTCTGACAAACCCGTTCATGTCCTGCATTCATTCTGACGGGTTTGGATCGGCCTCTTGCGACAGGACAATGCGCCTCCAGGCACGTCTCGAGACACCAAATGATGGTTGCCGTTTTTACATAAATCACCCAACCTCAATGTTATCGAATACCTACAAATCCTATATCTCGGAATACATTGCATTACATAAGAATTGTGGACCGTTCCGCAGGAAGCATGGCGTTGATTGAGGTACGGAAAATTCAATTCAATTCAATTTTATTTGTATAGCGCTTTTAACAATAGACATTGTCCAAAAGCAGTTTTACAGAAATAATGAAAAGGGTCAAATATACATTGATAGAATTATTTAGAAATTTTATCCCTGACGAGAAGCCGGTGGTGACAGTGGCAAGGAAAAACTCCCTGAGGTGTCAAAAGGAAGAAATCTTGAGAGGAACCAGACTCATAAGAGAACCTTAGACAGTGTGATTATAAATAAAAGTGAATTAAAGTCTGTAATCTAATTCATGGTTTCTACATCTCTCCATTATGGTGTATTGTAGACTGTCCATGTCCATGGTGGGTCAGATGAGACTGCAAGAAGACAAGGGGGTGTCACAGTGGATTAGGCAGGGTTTGGGGAGCAGAAGGAATCAGGACTCAGGGTCGCTGGTATCCCCTGGTGCCTCATCTGTAGCAGGTGTAGCTCATCAGAATCATATTTCCGCAAGCCTGGGAAGTAGAGGTCTGCACTGGGATCAAATCTCTGGCGCAAATCTCGTGGGAATGGGTGGTTTGCACTTAGCTGCGGGTGGGAATGGGCGGCTAAAACAAAACACTGTAGGATTATAGACTATAGCCTAAAGGTAATTCTAAATAAATAATATGAAAGAATATGAAACTGCATTTATTTTATTTAAAAACTACATGAAAATAACGAAATAGGAGCGCTATTCCCGACAAGTGCATCAAAACCTGCAGGCCAGAAAAACGAAACAAACCCCAAGAATCTCTTTATTAATATCCTATATTACGTTTTCTCCTGTGGGATGGAGAAGACACAAAATTAATCCATCTCCAGCAATGTGCGGGAATAATTCTCATAGCTTCGCTGGTTACGGTTGGGAGTGGACATACACATCGCAAGAATGGGCGACCGCGTTGAACACACGTTGCAGTTCGCGGGTGGTAATGGTCAGAATGGGGACCTACCAAGGATTGGACTGGTGTACCAGTTTTTCTAGCACACACACTTACAGACCGCTACTGTGTGCTATAATTCTTCTAATAGTTCGTTAATATTGTGATCTGCATCCAGCTGTAATAAACAATGTGTCACAAAACCATGTAAAAACAATAAGAGATTAGACTAAAAGCTGAATAATGGACAGTGAAAAACAAGTTAGACGTGGAAGCTCACTGGAGGTTAAACAAAAGATGGTCATTAAATAATTATCCAGCCAAGAACAGAACATCTGGTGTATAAATAATTAGCGCGGCTCTACATTACATGGAGTGTTTCTAAAAAAAAAAAAACATGTTGTTAGGATACTGAGTAAAGTCGACCAGGCACTAGGAAACAAAATAAAGTAAACCAGATCAAACAGAAGGAGAAAAATCCGATCTGAAAATTCAACACGCATAATACCCATCACGTCCGACATCTTTGTATTCGATTCGTTTCAGACTTTCCATCGTGATGTGTTGTGAACCACGACAGTTAAACCCATTATCTCATGTTAGTTTTCGGCTGGTCTGTTGTGTTTGATATTAAAGAGCGCAGTGTGTACTCATGGTATAGTGATCGCAGCCCTTGCTGCCCAGGAAACACTAAGAACCAGCCCGAGCCTACTTCATTATTTAGATTGTGGTGGTTTGGCAAAATCAATGCGAAAATTATACAAATTATTTTGCAGAAACGAAACAAGATGTGTCTGTAGTTCGAAACATGTGGCGGTCTTGATGTCGTTACAGTTCCTTCTAGTCCTCGCCTTGTCCAGATGCAGTAACTAATTTATTCGTTCGTTGCTTTTATTTTGATTCTGATAGGTTTGGCCTAACTTCAGTCACACTGTTAAAAGCTGAAGATCCTTGAGGAACTTTTGAAGGTTCCTCAGTCTGTAACTGCTGAGGAACCTTCTCAGTTCTATCCAAATAAAGATCCTCAAGGGATCTTAATTCTAATGGGTTCTTTGAGGAACCAGATTTTACACTGAGGAATCTCAAAAGCTCTTCCAGGCACCACTGTGAGCATTGAGAAAGGTTTGCATTCTTGAGGAATCCCCTAGGTTCTTGGAGTAACCTGGGAGGTTCTTCAAGGAACTACTAATTTTCACAGTCAGTTGCAGGAATTGAATCAGGAACCTTCCAGTCACAAGGTTGGTTCTTGTACCTATCATTGCTATACTGCTGTGGATCTGCCAAATGGCTGAAGAAGGGCATGTCGCCAAACCCTGCCCTAGACTGTACTATGTTCCCCCCTTACCTGAACACTAACTCCATGACCACAGCCTTTGCCTCGTGGTTAGGGAACCGGTCGTACGACCAGAAGATCCTGGCTTAGATTTTCCTGCATAGAGCAAGACACGAGGTGCCCTTAAGCAAGGCACCTGACTCCCCCAACTGCTCCTTGTGTGCCATGGTTTGTGCTGCCCCCCAACTCTGTGCAAGTGAGTTCACTGCCCCCTAGTGTTCACTGATGTGTGTGTGTGCTTTACTGAACGCTGCACTCATTTCGTTCAATCATTCCTCTTATCTGTTCAGGTACTTGTGAGGTATTTTATTTATTCTTTTTCCTACTTTGACTTCCTTTTGCTTCCTTTGGCGTTTGATGTCTGCCTGTTTTGACCTCCTGTTATGGATTCATAACCTCCACCTCCACTTTGAGTCACCAATGTGACCCCCAAACCCCAAATAGATCCACCTGGGATGTGCTGGATAAGTAAATTATTCTCACCTCCACAGGAATCACTTGCATGAGGATGGCAAAGTTGGTCAGGTGGTTGCACACGCAGACAGAGTAGGACAGGTTGCCTCCGGCTCTCAGGCAGCCGTTGTTGGACCATACGCCTTCCTTAGAGCTGAAACACACACACACACACACACACACACTGCTTCAAATCACACAGATAAGTATCCCCTAATAAATAAATGTAGCAGTTCGGGTACACATGGCAATGCTTTCTTCACATAAACAAGCACCTGATAATGGCTCTCACTAAACACTGCCACTGTTACAAAACAATTCATGGCCTCATTTTGTCCAGACCACCCTCCTGCCTTCCAAACCTTCATTACTTGGTCAGATCAGCTCTTCCAGCGCGTGTACATCCAAACACTGGGAATGGTAACGCTGGCTCTACAAACCTTTAAGCTGTGTAGTATTTTTTTTACCTTACTTGGCTTGATGGACACTTGCTTAAATATCACAAGCGCAGGCTTTTGAAAGGAGGTATGACTTCTGAGCTCAGCAATTCAACACCGCCACTAAGAAATATGAATGCGGTCTGAAACCTAATTTCAGTGATTAGATACAGACTCGAGTCTCTGCTCAACTTTTTCGTGCATATTTATTCGTCTTATCTAATTTGCAGACGTTGTTATCTATCCAAGCACAGACATACCCCCTCCCCCCCCCAGATCCTCCCCCCGCCCCCAGTTCCCAAGTTTTCTCAGGTCTGGCCTAGCATCCATCTTGCATGAGTGAGATTCCATTAAACACCCCTCAGACGAAAAAGAGAAAGAGAGAGGGGTGGGGGGGGGCAGAAGGAAGGAGTCTCCTTCCAAAACAAACATGCAGTGCTCCCTGCGATTTACAGCCTTCTTGCAATCCTAAATCTGCCGGCAGTTACTGGTCCTGAGTGATTTCTCAGTATATTGTTTTTCATCGCACAAGATCCTTTAATAAATACGATGCAAAACAGAAAGGACTGCGGGATTAGAACTAAACATGGGAAATATCTCCTGCATTTTGAGTATATACAACGAAGTGCCAGAATAACTGGTACACCAGTCCAATACTTGGTAGGTCCCCTACAGGGCATGGACTTCACAACCTTGTTGACTAAACCCCAAACTCACATGAGTGTTCCTCTGACTATAATCTGGTGTCTCTGGACGTGTGTGGTTGTCTATTGTCCTGTTAGAAGAGGACAAACCTGTCAGAATGAATGCAGGACATGGATAGGTTTAACTCATCACATATAGGGTTTACCGTTTAGAGGTGTACCAGGGGTACTATGGAATGCCGGCTAAACAAACCCCATATCGTTATTGAGCCATTGCCACACTGTCTGTGTTTTTCTATGTACGCAAAAAAGCCTTTTTCTCTTAAATATTGTTCACAAATTTGTCTAAATCTGTGTTAGTGAGCACTTCTCCTTTGCTGAGAAAATCCATCCACCTCACAGCTGTGGCAGATCGAGATCCTGATTAGACAGGTGAGTCTCCATAAAAGGCCACTCTAAAATGTATAGTTTTATCACAGAACAATGCCACAGATGTAACAAGTTTGGACGGAGCGTGTAATTGGCATGCTGACCGCATGCACCAGAGGGCCTTGTTTTGAATGTCAACGTTGTGAATCGAGTGGGTCATTATGGTGGTGGTGGATCTCATCACGGTGTCTTTATGCATTCAAAATGCCATCAATGAAATGCACCTGTGCTTGTTGTTCATTATGCCTGCCCATACCATAACCCCACCACCACCACTATGGACCATGTGACTTACAAACTGCAAAAAATGTACATTTGTGGGCTTTTATTGTGTCCAGCCTGAGGCTCACCTGTGTAATAATCCTGCTGTCTAATCAGCATGTTGATCTGCCACACCTGTGAGGTGGATGGATTTTCTCGGCAAAGGAGAAGTGCTCACTAACACAGATTTAGACAAATTTGTGAACAATGTTTAAGAGAAAAAGGACTTTTGTGTACATATGAAACGTCTCAAATCTTTAAGTTCAGCTCATGAAAAATGGGAGCAAAAACAAAAGCGATTATATTTTTTGTTCAGTATAATTTCATATTCTTTTACATTACTTTCCTTGAGATCTTGATTTTATGTCATTGGCTGCATCCGAAATGACATATTTGAATACTACCTACTAGTTTGGAGCGAGTATATACTATTTAACCGCTAATCTAGTATATAATATACAATTTTAGTATACGAGCATGTAGTGTGCACACCACCTCGGACGCACTCAATCCGCCAACAACCTTTGACCCAGGACGTCACACCGCTTGAGTCCTACGCAATAATTATTTATAGTTTCAATTTAAATTAACTTAAATTTCATTAAAAATGTTACCTCAGCTCAGCCTACACTGATAATCATAAACTCGCTCTGTGTCGTTTACAAATAAAACAGGCTCTCAGTTCGCTCACAGTGCATTATGGGATATGTGGTTGGTGTAGTACAGTGGTAACATCATTGGCTCCCATGTGAGAGACCTGGGTTCGATTCCCGGTCTGGGCAGCCA
>JAOVVF010000035.1:1906297-1926060 GCA_028565595.1 Duopalatinus emarginatus | reverse complement strand
CTATCTATCTATCTATCTATCTATCTATCTATCTATCTATCTATCTATCTATCTGCCTGTCTGTCTGTCTGTCTGTCTATCTGTCTATCTATCTATCTATCTATCTATCTATCTGTCTGTCTATCTGTCTGTCTGTCTCTCCGTCTGTCTACACTATGTGTCCCTCCTTGCTCATGGGACCCCTGGTACATCTACAGACGTCTCTGACAGGTGCTGACAGAATGCCCTGTATTCATTCAGACGGGTTTGTCCTTCTCCAACAGGACGACACGCCACCGCACGCGTCTAGAGACACCAAATTACAGTTACAGGAACACTCATCTGAGTTTGGGGTTAAGTCATAACCACACCTGATCTCAGCCACATCAGAGACATCAGGGCTGCCATGCAACACTTCTGGTTCACCAGTCTAATAACTAAGTTTCACTAAGTACGGAATAGACCGTTCTGGTGTATTCCGAAATGTTGGATTTCTGTGTCGCACAGCGCCTTGCGTGACGTCCCAGACGTGTTTGATAACGTTCAGATCAGGTGACTTAGGTGTGAATGACTAAACCCTAAACTCAGGTGACTGTTCCTCTAACTATAATTTGGTGTCTGTAGACTTGTGTTGAGGCGCATCAACGCAAACCTTTCAGAATGAATGCAGGACATAAACCGGTTGGGGGTGGGGGGGGTATGGGGGCATAGCGTTGAGCTGCTGGAGACGTTTGTTGATGTACTGTAAGTCAGCAGCTATAGATTTTTCTTACAGTTGGTACCAGTTATTCTGGCACTTCAGTATATATATATATATATATATATATATATATATCTGCCATCTGTGGTGTCACGGGCCTGACATGCCATCGTTCAAGTGCCACTGAACAAACATTCGCAGACAGCTGGACAAAAAAAAGACCAGCCGAAAGACATCAGCCCAAATACGGCAACGATCCAAACAGGCATCTGAATCCAAACAGTCTGTAAAATCTACCTATGGCGGCTTTATAGTAGAGCCAGATCTCTTTGGCTGAAAGCGCTCGCTCCCATATGACGAACTCGTCGAAGGACGCCGTGACGTAGTGCCCGTAGGAGTGGCTGTATCCCGTTCCGATCACCAGATCCGCGTAGGTGTCGCCGTAGTTACGCGATACGTCGCCTTTGGGGTCGCTGATGCTGAACGTGCCGTTTATGTAGATCTTTAAGCCGTCTTTGAGGGTCCAGGTGAACAGGATGTGCGTCCAGAAAGGTCCTGCAGACAGACAGAGAAGACAAAAAAAAACAGTTTGATGGAATATTAGTCCCAGATTTTCTCAGGTTTGAATACAGCCAGTGATATGACATCTGATATACAGGAAGAATTCTCCGCCTGCAAGCTTTTAGCGAGTCTAAATCAAACGTCCTGCTATTATTACTCAGTGGTTCTGACTCGCTCCACGTCGAAGGCTTTGTTTCCTGATGTAAATGGCAGAAAGCCTGAGAAAGCACGGGCTGCTTTTACAGCTTCATTTAGCTCAAGGCTGATTTCAGCATTGGGCACTTTGTCGTGCTGGCATTGTCGGCGCATTACGCCAGCTCGCGTTCTTCAAAACCGGCAAACACAACATTTACCTACCATTTATCACAGAATACACACATGAGTCACGGCCCAGCGTCCTACGGCTGGTAAGAGGAATAAATTATAGGAGAAGAAGGTTCCCAGTTCGGCTGCCTGTACAGACAAGACGTGACTGAAATCCCTTCGAGCAAGGCGCCTCACCCACTAACTAAAGTGAAGTGAAAGTGAAAGTGAACTATTTACCTATACAGGAATGTTACCTCTAAATTTAACCCATCCGTGCAGTGAAACGCACACACACACCAGTGGACAGTGAACACACTTGCCCGGAGCAGGGGGGGCAGCCCCAAACCATGGCACCCGGGGAGAAGTTGGAGGAGTTAGATGGCCTTGCTCGAACCTGGGACCTTCCAGAGGCTGCCCCACCTGCTCCCCAGACACCGTGGACATGCGCACTCTCTCTGTGAACATACCTGGCAGGTTGATATTGGCCTTCCAGCGTTGAGAGTTCCCCCTGGTGTAGAACTCCACGTATCCTCCAAACGGGTTGGTGTAGACGGAGAAGCCGTTGGAGATGATTTTCCCTCCCGACATCACGGCGAAGCGGGAACGGGACTCCTCGTTCTTCCAGAAGAAGGAGAACGTGATCCCTGTTGTGAAGGACACGTTGCAGGGGATGAAAAGCTTTGTTTTTTTTCAGTACAATAAATGACAATTACAGGAATGGGTCTACATTAAGGACAAGTTACGGCAGGACGCGATGACAAACAGCAGTGAGCGATGGCAGCGAGCCGGGTCTGATTAACGAGGCTCGCTAGGGCCACAGAGCAATTAATTCCTAAGGAACACGAGTTGTCGTGAGCGAGGTGAAAAAAAAAAGCCGGCGTCTGGAAGAGATGATTGAATGCAGTGGCCAGCTGTAAGGGTGTAAGAGTGCGGTTTGTTAATGCTGAGGGAATAAATGACAAACGACAAAAACTTTCATACGCATGCTTATGTTATACAGGCATGATTTATGTTGTTTTTTTTTTTGTAATCCTGATGCGACTGCCAAAGACCTGAGAAACAAATGCACACATCCGAGGCTCGGTAAATGCCCACGGCTTCATTTCGGCTCCAACTAGTCCTGTCCAAGTCCCTCTGAATATGAATATACTGTAATATTTGTGCTTTTCCTGAAAAAATAAAATAAAGTTGATATAATGTGGGACGAGCGCCAGATGATGTCAGTCTCTGCATGAAAATTCGCCCCTTTATTTCAACGTAAGCCGATATAATTCAATTGACATCTGGAGCCGCAGAGTCCTGATATGTCATAAATTCAGTTTTCGAATGGTTAGCTATTGTTGTGTCATTCTGGCCTTGATGGATGCGAAAGCAGCGCGGCTCCGTTAGTGCGCCGCTCAGTACGGAGAAGGTCAGGCACTGTATCAGATCTTTTCTTAGGGAACGCCCCGGTGAGGTATGGGTAAACAGGAAATGAGTCGTCAACGTATAAAATAGTACTGATGGGAGATCAAAAAGTAGAAAATAAGAATGAGAAAGGGGGAGGGAGGGAGGATGCTGTGAGTGAGAGAGCAGCCCCAAACCATGATGTCTGGGAAGCAGTTGGGGGAGTTAGGTGCCTTGCTCAAGGGCACCCTAGGGCACAACTGTGCAGGGATCGAACACCTTCAGGTCACAAGACCGGTTGTGTGTGTGTGTGTGTGTGTGTGTGTGTGTGTGTGTGTGAGAGAGAGAGAGAGAGAGAGAGAGAGAGAGAGAGAGAGAGAGAGAGATGGGAGGAAGGATGCTGGAGACGTCTGTATTTAAGGAGAGGGACAAACAATTAAGAAGAAACAGAGACAAAAAATGTTGCATGAGAAAAAAGACAAGAACGAGAGAGAGAGAAGAGAGAGGGAGGGATGGAAGAATGGATGGAGGAATGGAGGGATGTAGGATGCTAGAGACAGATCAGTATTTAAGGTAGAGAAAAAAAGTGAGAAGAAAAAGGGAAAGAAGAGAGAGAAAATAGAGAGGGGGTGAGAGAGGGGGAGAGAGAGAGAGAGAGAGAGAGAGAGAGAGCAAGAGAGGGAGGTGCTGGAGATTTCTGTATTTAAGGAGAGTGAGAAACGAGCGAGAGGAAAACCGAGAGTGAAGACAGAAAAAAAAGAGAAAAACAAAAAAAGAGAAAAAGAGAAAAGAAAAAAAAAGACAGAGAAGTGAGTGAGAAACGAAGAAAGAGAGAATATAGAAAGTGAGAGATGGGTAAAAAGAGAGACAGAAATAAGCAAGAGAGATGGGAGAGCAAGAGGAGAGACACAAAAGAGAAGGGGAGGAGTGTGTGTGTGTGTGTGTGTGTGTGTGTGTGTGTGTGATAGGGAGAGAGAGAGTGAAGGAGAGAAAAGTGAATAAAAGAGGGAGGAAAGACAGAAATAAACAGAAGAAACAGAAAGAGAGAAACAGATCAGAGAAGGAGAGAGAAGTAAAAAGAGAGACACATAATCAGGAGAGGAGAGGAACGAGAGACAAAACAGAGATATGAATGAGAAAGACAGAAATGAGAAAAAAGAATGAAATGATAGAGAAAGAGGGGGAGAAAAGACCAAGGGAAAGAAACGATAGAGAGAGCGAGGAAACAGAGGAAGAAACAAGAGAAAGGAAAGAGTGAGTGAGAAAGAGAGGAAATGAGAAGAATACAGGAAGGGATGGATCCGGGAAAACTGAAGGACAGTGTATGGAAAGTCGATAGTCAGAAGTCTGCGAGCCTCCTCTGTGTACAAGCACAGGGGTCAATGAGTCACTTCACTTCACCAGGGATGGAGAGACAGAGCGAGAGAAAGGAGAAAAGAGGAAGGAGTGAGCCAGTGTTTACCTTGTGGTCCACACAGAGTCGGGTCACTGATGCACGAGTTCTTAAAGTTGCCGAAGTGGAGGAAAGTGGCTCCTTGGTCTCCGTTCAGATAGATGCCTTTGTTGACCACACCTTCTACGATGTCTGGAGTAAAGACACCCAAGACCCGTTAAAACATCCGAAAACATCTGTACAGCTTCAACAATACACCACCTACAATAACATAAAGCAACATCTGGAAACTAACAGCTCCACATCCTCCCTGTAGCCTTCAGAAAAGCTGAAAAAAATCCCTCTCTGTCCTCGTTTCTATTTATTATTTATATAATTCGACATCTCTCGCTCTCTCTCTCTCTCTCTCTCTCGTCGAAGAGTTAATCAGCTCTAGCTTAGCTGAAAAAGTGGCGCTTGGCACGCTAGCCGGTGCAGGCCTGGATTTATGAGCGCAGCTCTGACTTTATGAGATTATGAAATTAATAAACAAGACTGCACTGTTTGCCTTCACCAAATCAGGGCCAACATGACATCACCCAGGGTTGAGTGTTTTCTCGCCGTTCGCCTCGCGCGGCAAAAGTGTGGCGCGCGGGGCTCAGGTGGAACGCCTTGTGTCATGTCGTGTCATGACGTGTCATGACCGTTTCATACGCTGAAGTGCCGGGGGAAAAAAAAACCATTATGCTATATACACACTGCGTCTGGCGTCTACGGAGGCTTAGGTTTTGGTATGGGCCTTTTTGATTAGCTGCCCTTCCATGGGAACCCCTGGTACATCTACAAATGTCTCGACGTGACACGTGTGATGGGTTGCACCCGTTCATGACCTGCATTCGTTCTGAAAGGTTTGGTTGGCCACCACACGTGTTTAGAGACGCTGATTTACGGTTCGAGGATCAGTGAGGTTTTTGGGGTTTGGGGTTTAGGGGTCTAGATCTCAGAACTGCGGACTGTCCTGCTGGAAGTGTGGTGCTTATCGGCTATGGAATATTTACGCGAGCTTGTGGAGTCTGTATGTATGCACCAGTTTTTTTGGCACTTCAGTGTATATTTGCTTATTACACATTAAATAGGTATGTTTAAGTCATTTATTTTTCCCTCTAAACACTATATCTGTTGCGATGGAGAAGACATAAACAAGAACCTGGAGCGAGGGAATCGGGACACGACCTGGCTGGTGAATCGGCCTGCCGCGCGGCCCTCCACCTTCTCGTTCATCTCCGCGTGGGCGCGGAAGGATGATTCACCCGACTACACATCTTCATTCATAGGACAAACAGTGCAGGGAGTTCCGAACGACTCCCGGGAGTCGTGACGTACGAGCTTCGACTCATGAATGGATGTGTTATGGGAGGAAGAGGAGAGGAAGAGGAACAAACACTGGAATGGGAACGGGGAACGGGAACAGGAGGGAGGGATGGAAGGCAGCAAAGCAGACCAGAGAAGACAAATCAAAAAGGTGTCGGAGGTGAGCGTGCGAGACGTGGGTGAGGAGAGAGATGGAGGAGGGAGGTGTGAGAGGACAGAGTGAGAACGTGAGGACTGAAGAGAGAAGGAGAGGAAGGAAGAGTTCACCATCCATCTATATGAGCGATGTGTGACATGCCGGAGTTAATGCTAATGATGCTAACGATCTAGCAAATAAAGCGCTCGGCTCCGACCTTGTAGGCATTATCCCGTAAGTCCAGCGTCACAGAAGTCAAAGGCATAAGAATATACAGTACATTAACCCTACTGATGCTGGACCTATGGAGTCTGAACACAGAGCCATACACTGCTCCGACCTGAACACCTTTCACACCTCGAGTGTTAAAAATGTTCTACATTTAAAGCATTAAAAGCTCATTGAAATATATTCTTATGTAGCATAAATCTTTTATAAAGGGTTATAATACAATGATCAGTCATAACATTAACACCACTGACACTAAGACCACTGACATCAGTTACAGCGTGTTATATATCAGGCAGCAGATGAACAGTCGGTTCTCGAAGTTGATGTGTAGGGTGCAGGAATAATGGGCAAGTGTAAAGGCCTGAGTGTATAGGCAGCTGTGGTCTACTGGGGGGCAGCCGTGGTCTACTGGGGGGCAGCCATGGCCTAGTGGGGGGCAGCCATGTTGTACTAGGGGCAGCCATGGCCTAGTGGTTAGGAAACCGGTCTGGGTTCGATCCCTGCACAGGGCAAGACATGACTGGGGTGCTCTTGAGCAAGACACCTAACTCCCCCAACTGCTCCCCAGGCGCCGTGGTTTGGGGCTGCCCCCCGCTTCAGGCAAGTGCGTTCACTGCCCCCTAGTGTTCACTTGTGTGTGTGTGTTTCACTGCACGGATGGGTTAAATGCGGAGCTCATATTCCTCTGTAAGCAGGCAAATACTCCACTTTCATTTTTACTTATTTCCGGTAAAACGAAGTAAGCGAGCCGAATAAAAAAGCCAAAACCTCCTTCACGAGCTTCCGAGCTTGCACACGTTCTGCAGTTTTGCTCCAGGGGATCTGGGGTTGTGGGGTCACTATGGTCTCTGTCTGGGAAAAACTTCTCCACGGGTCTGTGTGGGTTTTCGCCGGATGCTCCGGTTTCCGCCAACACACGCGAGGGACTAATTGTATGGACTAAATTGCCCTAGGTGTGAGTGTGTGAGTAAATGTGTGTGTGTGCGTGTATGTGGGGTTCTCTGTGATAGATTATGGATTGATACCCTGTCCAGATGATATTCTTGCCTTGTGTCAATGATTTTGAGCGAGCTCTGGACAAGCCACCACCCAGACGAACAAAAGTGGATACAAAAATGACTGTCACGTCTCTGTCTCTCTCTCTCAGATGGACGTCCTCTCCGCAATTACATCACATTGTACCACCAGGTGAATGTTGTGATACACAGACGACTGGATCAGGGAAATCCCCAAAACAGCAGGTCTTGTAAATTGTGTCCCAGTATACAGTCAGGAGTACTAACCAAAGTGATCAGAGGACTGGTGAACCAGGGACAGGGACGGTCCCGGGCGTCCATGCCTCACTGATGGGCGTGTGTGTGTGAAGGCTAGACCGTGGTCTGGTCCCTACCACGGAAGATCCACAGAAGGATCTGTTTGCCAATGTCTAGGTGCCTGATACCACAGAGGACCTTCGGAGGTCCAGTGTCTAGATGGGGTCAGTCGGTGTTAATGTTACGGCTGATCGGTGTAAAGGATACATATTAAAGCAGGTCAGAGACATGGACACGTACAGTTCAGCACCTTTTATTTCTAAAACCGTGTCCGTAAAGCTGGATACAACTCTCTATGTGTTATGATGATTGAATGATTGTCTAATGTGCAGGAACCTCACCTACAGAGACGGAAATATTAGTGTAGGCAGAGTCATTGGTGTAGACAGAAGAAGAGTTATGGGTGGGCAGGACAGTGTGGTTGTGGATTCTGAGTGCTGTGATGGAGAGAAAAGGTGGGAGAAGTGAAATAAAAAAACACACACAAACACGCACAAACACACACAGAAAAGGACAAAAGAACACTTCCAATACAAGCACATGTGCACACGGAGACGTGACAGGAGGCAGACGCACGCAGAGAGACAAAGACATTTACGACAGCTACGGACGACGCTAGTGAGAACACAAAAAAAGAGAGGTCTGGAGGACAAATGGTGGACGGGACAGGTCTTTTCCTACATACGTTTATAGGCCGTTTCTATCAGCAGCTAGATGAGACCCAGCTGGTGCATGTGGGAAAACACGGCACCGGCTACAGATGTGCAAACTGATACTTTAAGACGTGGATGGAAGTTTGTCCCGCTGTTGAGAATTAGAGAACGGCTCAAACGTAACGACACGCACGTTAGGAGAACGAGATCGGACGAGCGAGCTCTCGTAAATAACCGACCGATCTCTGGTTTAGATAGCCGTCTCATGCTTGTTATGAGACTTTATGGGAGACACGTGCAGACACATGTTGTGGAGAATGACTGACATAACCACGTTTGATACTCTCTCAATTATGCGGTGCCGTGATCAGGACTGAGGTAATAATCAATAAATTATTATTGTTATTTTTTTTACGTTGCCCAAATGTGGCACTGGAGCACTGAAGGACAGCTGCACAAACTGAACAGAGATCTCTGTAGTGCGGCAAGACGTGACTGCAGAAGAATGCTTGACAGCTGGGGAGAGAAAGCCAGAGAGAGCAGAGCCGGAGAGAGAAAAGACATGGACATGTGTGTGTGTGTGTGTGTGTGAGAGAGAGAGAGAGAGAAGTGGGAAACATAATGGACAGAAAAGGATCAACACAGAGAGAAATGCAAAAAGAGATACACAGAGAAAGAAAGAGTGACATGATGAGAGAGAGAAGAGAGAGAAAGTCAGAAAGACAGACTGAAGAAAAGAGTGATATATAGAGAGAGACAGACAGATAGAGAGAAAGAGGGGGGAGAGAGACAGACAGATTAAGAGAGACATTGAGAAAGGGGGAGAGAGACAGACAGGCCGAAACACAGAGAGAAGAACAGAGTGAGGGAGAAAGAGACAGACAGACAGACAGACAGGGAAAGAATGACATGGAGAGAGACAGAATAAGAGACAGACAGACACAGAGAGAGAGAGAGAGAGAGAGAGAGAGAGAGAGAGAGTCATGGAGAGAGACAGAAAGACAGATTGAAGAAAAGAGTGATATAGAGAGAGACAGACAGACTAAGAGAGACACTGAGAAAGAGGGGAGAGAGAGAGAGAGACAGACAGGACGAAAGACAAAAGACAGAAAAAAGGACAGAGTGAGGAAGAAAGAGACAGACAGAAAGAGAAAGAGTGACATAATGAGACACAGAATGATAAAAAAAAGTGACATAGAGAGAGAGACAACGATGAAAAAGACAGAGAAAGACAGAGGGGACGGAGACGAGGGAAAAAGGCAGAAGAGGCCGAAAATAATCAATGTTTAGATGTAAATGAAAAAGAAAAGGACAGAAGGAAAAAAAGAGAAAGAGAGAGAGAGAGACAGACGGTGAGTGTGTGTGTGTGAGAGAGAGAGAGAGAGAAAGAGAGAGAGAGAGTGAGTGAGTGAGAGAGAAAGAAAGCAAGGTGCAGACGTAGCAAGGAGTGACACAGCCTAAAGCCAAAACTGGTGCACATACTTATATCAGTCCCATTAATATGACCTGTTCTATTCCCAATCTGGTCCCTCAGGCTGCGGATCCCGTCCACGTCATCCAGCGGCCAGTAGTGTGACGCTGTGGCCAGCACATCCAGGCCTGGACACACACACACACACACACACAAATTAAATATATAACAATATAGAGACTTTACACTGTATACAACATTCCTCTAGATTATTAATAACAGGATCACAGTACACTTTTTAGAAATATATCAGTATATCACTATCTGGATGTTATAATGATATATAAACCTAAATAACTGCATTATATTTTTCTTTTTATTCCTATTTTCTCATTTTCCCAGCCTCCCCTCTCCCTGGTTTTCTTCTCCCTGGTTTCCTCTCTCCCTGGTTTTCTCCTAATTTAGACCTGCCCCTTTCCCACACATCACACATCCCTTCCCTTTCATACCTCAGCCAACCACCAATGAGGGCAAAGTCTATCATGTGATTCTTCCGAGTCACATGCAGCCAGTCGACTCTCAAACTCCAGGGGCGGAAACGAGGAAAGGGCTTCCACCCACTTCTGTATGCGTGACACACACACATCACAGACACACAGTCGTTCTGACTGACAGGACACAGACAGAGTGTACGCCAGCCCTTCCAGGCCTGAGATCACTCCGGCTCCATTCTGCCCCCTGGATATTTCTGCAGCACTCACGAACTCCCTCATTTCCTATTAAAACTGACTTTTTTCTACGTAGATAAGACTAGACGTGTAATTGATACGGTCAGGTTTTAATGACGCGGCAACGCTGTGCCGTTTTGCTAGCACTTTCTTAGCAAGCCTAAATATGAATGAGTGCTGCTGTGCGTCTGCGTCTTCTGAGACCATGACGAGACCTGCTTCACGTTTCAACAACTTTCCACCAGGCGTCTAAAAATTCTCAAGGTTTTATCAGCTGGGATCAGTAACAGCTTTCGGCAATCTCAGTGAGGAAGTAACAGCAGTCGAGCGTCTCGGTCTGGTTCACACACAAACGTGTGCTGTGCGATACTTCCACAAATACTTTATACGCCTTAAATAATTAATTAAATAACTAATTAATTAATTAATTATAGGAAACAGTGTGACCTGTGACACGAACGCCTGTTGCTTCTAACAGAGGTTCTTGTGTGCGTTTCATGATTTCATGCTGTAAATAGTACGTTTTATATTCGTAAGTGCCAGAAAAACTGGTACACCTGTTGGAGATGTTGGTTAGTTGTACCAGGGGTCCCATGGATTGCCAGCTAAACAAACAACCCTGCTATTATGGAGCCACCAATACAGAGCATTTATTATGAACAGGTTTTTCTTCTGTGTATTTAGTGGATTATATCATTGACACATCTTTGAATTTGTTTCTGGTTTAATGATATTTACACAGTTATAATTGATAAAGTGCTCAAACAGTAAACATGTTCTTGTTTGTTTATCCCGTCATGGGAAAGCTGCATGTGTTGCCCTAAGATAGCACTTCGGGTAAGTAGCCTTGGGGACGCCTGGCTGATCCCAATCGCCTTCGCATTCACAAGGTTCACCCCGGGGGGATGACTTGGGAAACTCTCATCAGTTCAGGAAAGACATTCTGGCACGTTATGACTGACCCTTATCGAGACCGCTTCGGATGTTTATGATTAGGGAAATTATTCCTAGTTAAGTATAAAATGGCGAGGTCTCTCCGAGGGACGGTGCTGCTTACAGAGGCAAACTGAGCTCGAGAACACAGAACTACAGCAGACGCCAAAGGTTCCACGAGAATCGTTACAACGTCAAAGGTGGGGAGAAATGTGAGAGTCAGCTCGGACCTTCAGACCATTTGGAAACGCGTGTCTAGTGCTGGGGTGATCGTGGTAGTAGTTATACACAAAACGATACACAAAAAGAAAGAAAAGTCTGATAAACAAATATTGTTGGATGTGGTTTATTGGTACACCAGTTCTAATAGTTGAAATATGACACAACAAGCTTGTGTAAATATTCTGTTGGCAATGAACTCCATACCTCCTGCGGAACGCTCCACAATTCTGACATCTAATGACTTGGGTGTCAATGGCAAAACCCCCAAACTCAAATGAGTGTTCCTCTTACTGTAGTTTTGCTTCCTGAGACGTGTTTTGTCCCACGCATCAGAATGAACGCAGGACATAAATGCGTGTAACCCGTCAGAAAGGAGACACACATAGAGTTCAAGTGTCAGAGACGTTTGTAGATGTACCAGGGGTCCCATGGAATGCCAGCTAAACAAACCCTGTACTGTTATGGAGCTTCCATAGATGTCTACCACTTGATATATGCAACCACTTAATCGGATGCAACCAATAAACATATGTATTTTGCATAGGCTCGTCTGTACTGTTTTTTTCTGGCACTTTGTTTTATATTTTGTATAATTTGGGGACTTTAGGGATTTGTTTAAAGGGTGAGGAAAAGGCCATAAGGGCTGTGTTTGTATTTGTGTATGTCAACGTAACATCGTTCTTCCATAGTGTAAAATATGGTGCTCACTTAGCCGAGATTAAGTCGTGAGTTAGTAATTAATTTACTCAATGTACAGCAAGATGACACATTAAGCCCTTAATTAACCCGAGCCTATTTATCACTTCATCATCACAGCACTTAAAGTAGTTAAATTAATTATAAATTAACTACAGCAAAACCATTAGGACATGTACTAGGGTTTAGCTACAACAACAACAACAACAACAACAACAATAATAATAATAATAATAATAATAACAATAATAATAATAATATAAATAATAATACTACCAATAATAATAATAATAATAATAATACTACCAATAATAATAATAATACTACCAATAATAATAATAATAATAATAATAATAATAATAATAATAATGAACAGATTTTTGTGTGCTAAAATAAATTAAATAATTAATTATGATATATTTTTCATTCCTAGAGGCAGTTTTAGAGGCATGTCCTAATCCAGATTTGGTCAGTCAGCACTCAGATAGTTATTCGGAGACAAACATGGTTTAAGTTTTGGCCCGGGAGTCCGTTGTGGTTATGGCAATTGTATTGTGAGTCTGAAATAGCCCAAGTGCAATCAGCCACTTTTAACATTTTCATGGCATCTGGAATCAGAGCCACCCGACACGAAACGCATCCAGGAACACAAGACGCTTCGCTGAACTATTCCGAGTGTAACGTCTGGTCCGTGAGATCGAGACGCATCAGGTTTGAGTTATTATTGAGGTATTAGTAACCAGATGAGGTTGGTCGTTCATGGTGATGTGAAGAATGTGGCTGGTTTTTTGGTTAAAAATTTGATATCTGTGGGGTTTTTTTCCGATTTTTTTTTTACATGATGACGTTAAAAAAGGTCAGTCTTATTGGTTTATTTGGCTCACGATTTGTCCGAAGGCCACCCGGAATAACCGGGCACAAGTCAGGAATGATAATGATGATGATGATGATGATGATGATGATGATGATACATAACTCAAGTATCGAGCCCGAGAATGAGTCTGATTGTTGTTCTGCATGCATGTTTCTGATCCTATCTAAGACCTTGCTTATATTATTTTTAATGATTTGATCCCCTCAGCCTTATTCTTTTACAAGTATTGTTCATTTCTCCTCTTTTTAATGGTTTCTGCTGACATGTTTACCCTTGTTTATTACATGGTATTACATGTGCATATATGCATGTATGTATCATCTATCTGTTATAGACGTTTTCGTAGCTGCTGTGTTGTTTAGGGGGTCGAACCCCGGGTTCTATCCTATTACTATAACCTGGTTCTTAGACTCCTGGATGTGTTTTTATTCTTCTGATCATCCAGACACATGTAAATGAAGATAAAGTGATAGAGTAAAGGATCTCTCTCTCTCTCTCTCTCTCTCTCCGATAGAACAACAGTAAGGATATACAGACTTATTATTTAAACCCCCAAGCCTTTATAACGCCTTATAACTGTCTTATGTCAGTCCTGCATCCTTTACAGTAAATTCTTATTAATATCTGAGATCTATTTTTACCTGGATGCTTGGACGGTACTGCCTGGTCACCATGTACCTGTGAATATTAAAGGGGGGGGAAAATATCTAAACAAATCTTACAAAGCTATAAATGTGTTATTACACATTTATAACATTACAGGTTATTATTATATTGTTATGACATATTATTAAAAGTGTCTGACTGATATTACCTGACAGATCATAAGTTTAAAACACCTTACCTGGAGGACGGCGAGTAGAAAAATGGAAAAGTTTAAAACTTTATACAGAAAGTCCATCGTTTAAAAAGGAAAAAGTAAAAAAATAATAATGATAATAATAATAATAATAGTAAAGAAAAGTAAGTTTTAGACTTTGTTAGCTCAGGTAGCTAATAACCATGGTGAGGTTTAGATGAGAAAAACTGGTTCAGCTGGATCATCTGATTATAAATCTGTTCTAAAGTGTTATAAAAGGTTTATAAACTAGTTACAGACGAGTAAAGCAAAGTCTAAAATAATTATCCGAAACATCTGCAGTCTGTTTTCTCCTCCTTTTTCTTCTTCTTCTTCTTCTTCTTCTTCTCCTGTTCTTTCCCTCAAATAAAAAGTTTTTTTTTCACTCTTAATCCGTTCTGTCAAACAACATAATCCTCTCAGGAGTCAGGCTCGGGGACGAGCGCTCGCGCCGCAGCCGCACGACAGCGTAAACGTGTACGTGTGTGGTGTGCGCGCGAGGCGGGCGCGAGAGAGAGAGAGAGAGAGAGAGAGAGAGAGAGAGAGAGAGAGAGAGCGCAAATCGCACCACTGGCAAGCCGAAACCCGGCCATGACGTCATGCTAATTGAAGCGCGAGGCGGGGCAAGAGGGTAAAAAACAAAAGCTGCGCGTGAATCCTGTGGACGCACCGTGTGCGTCGCATGACGGCTGCGTTGCCGAACGTCTGCGGCTCACGTGCGTGTATAGTATATATAGTGTACATATGATATGTATGTAATATATATACAGTCCTGATCTCGCGCCATTGGAGTGTCACCTGTTAGGTCCCCTGAAAGACACCGGTGCATCAGTGACTCGCAGCTCAGCCTAAAACATTTTTAATAAGGGAATACTAAAGCTTGTTGACGGATGTGTACACACACACACACACACACACTAAGAGGCAGTCGTGGCCTATTGTTTAGGAAAGGTCCCGGGTTCGATCCCCGCCCAGGACAAGACGCCACTGAGGTCCCCCTGAGCAAGGCACCTAACACCCCCAACTGCTCCCCAGGCGTCGTGGTTTGGGGCTGCGTGTTCACTGCCCCCTAGTGTTCACTAGTGCACAAGCACTAATAGTTCAACAAGCAGGCAAATAGTTCACTTTCTCTCTCTCACACACACACACACACACACACACACACACACACACACATGCTAGGGTGAGCCAAAAATGATCCGCAATTTTAATCAACGTTTAGAAAAGACAAATCTATTATTTTTCCCCATAATCTCCTGCTTTTCAGTACACTTTGTCTGAAAGTCAACAAGCTTTCATGTTCCCTCATTAAAAACGTTTTACACTGAGCTGCGAGCTACTAATGCACCTCTGTCTTCACCTCTTCATCAGACGCCTCTTCGCCTTCATCCTCTTCGGGCTTCTTTCAGGAGACCAAACAGGTGACGGTCTGATCTAACTGTATCAAACACTGTTGATGGTTGAACCATTTTCACTGCACGCTGATCTTCTTTCTGTATATCACAAGTAAGGCAGATGTTTTTTTTTTCTTCTGGCACTGTCATCTACAAACGAACTGCGGAGACAGAGAGCGGTTAGAAAAGCATGCATAAGACAGTAGTATACCTGGAGTGCGGATCATTTTTGACTCACCCTTGTAAGTTCCGCACACTCCGGGCAAGTGTGTTTACTGCCCCCCTAGTGTTCACTGGTGTGTGTGTGCACGGATGGGTTTAATGTGGAGATCACATTCCTCTGTGTGCAAGCACAGTAGGTAAATAGTTCACTTTCGCTTTCACTTTCAGTCACATGATTTTTATTGATCCTCATTAATGGAGACAAGAGGGATCTAAAAAGTAAGGAACAAATCATTGAATTATTTTTGTTAACCCTCATCCATGTAGAGAGGTTGCACCCAGAAAGGTGGGTGATCACATGATTTTTATTTACCCTCTCTCAAAGCACACGTGAGAGCGAGAGTGGGGCTGCATCCGAAATGGCATACTTGAATACTACCTACTAACGTGGAAGGAGTATATACTATTTAACCGCTAAACTAGTATGCAAGTGTGTAGTATGCACACCAACTCATACGCAGTTGATCCGCCATCTTTCCAACAACCTTTGACACATGACATCACACCACTTAAGTTCCCACCCAATTATTTATAGTTTCAAATTTAATTAACATTCAATTTCGTTTGTAATTAAAAATGTTACTCAGCTCAGCCTACACGGATAATTATAAACTCGCAGTGCATTATGGGATACGTCAGGCTCAGATAGTGCGCTGTTGGAGCATACTAGACAATCGCTCTCAAACTAGTAGGACATCCGGGAACCTTTCACATACTACCTGTTACATACTAGGTATCCGGACGCACTACATTGTGTCGCATTCTAGATTCACATACTAACTAGTATGGGAGTATGTCATTTCGGACACAGCCTGAAAGACTGGACTTCGGCTAACGTGAACTAATAGACAGGGTGTAATTATAGCCTGTATTGGGTGCTGAAAAACAGCAAAAATATACAAGGAACAGATCTGTCGACAGTAAATTGATATCAGAGCAGAAACGGTTTTATAACTGTAATTTTTTAATGTAGTTTCAGACATAAAAATATAACTATTAGATATTTTGAACCCATTTTAGCAGCTGCATGTTATACAGGGTTAAACTGGAGGCAACGTCATAGATAGCAGAAGCACAATGTAGACTATTAGTATATTATATTGATCAGTTGATAACATTAAGTAAAAGTTTTCTGGTGCTTGCTCTCTCTCTCTGTTTCTCTTTCTCTCTCTCTCTCTCTCTCTCTCTCTCTCTCTCTTACATGCTGCCTTTTTAATTAAGCAACCAACACAATGTATAAATATACAAGGTAAGTCAAAAGTCAGGACATGTTTTGTTTCAGAAGTGAGAGGGTCATTCATATAAATGTATAATAAATGTATGTATATATATATATATATATATGCATATGCAAAAAATCTATTTTTCATGAGCTGAACGATCTGAGACTTTTCCTACATACACAAAGACCCTTTTTCTCTCAAATACTGTTTAAAATTTGTCTAAATCTGTGTTAGTGAGCACTTCTCCTTTGCTGAGAAAATCCATCCACCTCACAGGTGTGGCAGATCAGGATGCTGATTAGACAGCAGGATTATTACACAGGTGAGCCTCAGGCTGGACACAATAAAAGGACACTGTAAAATGTGCAGTTTTATCACAGCACAATGCCACAGACGTCACAGGTTTTAAGCATGTAATTGGCATGATGTCCACCAGAGGGCATTGTTGTGAAAGTCAATGCTGTGAATCGAGTGGCCCGTGGTGGTGGTGGATCTCTTCACAGTATCTCTGTGCATTCAAAATGCCATCAGTAAAATGCACCTGTGTTGGTTGTCGATTACACCTGCCCGTGCAATAACCCCACTACCACCATGGGTCACTCCATTTACAATGAGGCCCTCTGGTGGACATTGCTGCAGTCAGATTGCCAATTACATGCACCCTCAAAAACCTGTGATGTCTGTGGCATTGTGCTGTGATAAAACTGCACATTTTAGAGTGGCCTGTTATTGTGTCCAGCCTGAGGCTCACCTGTGTAATAATCCTGCTGTCTAATCAGCATCCTGATCTGACACACCTGTGAGGTGGATGGATTTTCTCACTAGTGCTCACTAACACAGATTTAGACAAATTTGTGAACAATATGTGACAAAAAAAGGCCTTTTGTGAACATAGAACAAGTCTAAGATCTTTGAGTTCAGCTCATGAAAAATGGAGCAAAAACAAAAGTGTTGTGTTTATATTTTTTGTTTAGTATAGTAGTTTTATTAGTCAGTATATGTTCTAATAGACAGTATTTAGAAAAACCCATACGCAGTACATACATATACAATAGAAAATGTAAAAATTTGACCAGGTGAAGGAGAATTCCCAGGCCACAACACTATTTTAATCTACTGCATCATGTACAACAGTTCTTGGTTTTTAAAATCCTGTTTTATTGATAAACAACTCACCTGGAATACAACCACCTTGCCATCATCAGCCTGCAGGTAGAACGTCCAGGTAGATGACATAAAACTTTGCGCAGAGCTGACAATGTCGTTACACCAACCAAACAAAGCGTCCATTACTGAAACCGGTTTGGGCCGGTTGGTAAAGGCCTTGAGCTGCAGAGAAAGCAGACTGGTTCAACAGATGTCTGATTTGTAGGCGAAGATGATACAAATATCAGAAAGCTCTGAATCCGAAGGTGTTGACTAAATGTGTAGAGTCTTACCTTCCTCCATTTGATTTCAGGCTCAGCTGGTTGGCTGGAACAGCCCGTGCTACAAGCCTCCTGCTCCAGTAACTTACTGTATGCTTCCTGGCATGCTGCATACACACAGGCCCATCGGTCAACAGTATGATACAGTATCATGAATACGGTTTATAAGCATCTCTCGCTCACAACGTGCTACACTGGTTCACCAGGCCTTACCTCCATGGCATTCCTCCTTGCTGTTGTTGAAGCCTGTGTTTCCATTTACAAACTGGCATATTGAATAGAGCCGGCAGCCACGGTAGCACGCATTCATTATGGAGTCCTGCAAGCATATGAGCAATGTAAGGTCTCGGAACAACACATACTTACTCATGATTTAGTCCCGATTATATTTTATGGTTGTGATGACCAAGTATATAACGACCTTTTTAACACATCCTCAAAGGTTTCAGTTTCTGATTTCTTGACACCAGAGGAAACCAGACTGAGCCTTTAATGGAACCCAGTTTTACCTCATTTACCAACAACATGTAGATACTCTTTCTCTGTTTTTATAAAGTATATGAAGAGTACTTTCTTGCATTTCTATGGCATTGTTAGTGCTCCAGACTCTCCAGCCTTCAGAGACTCCAACTCCCAGAATTCCTGGTGGCCCTCCAATATGGCCGCATCCAGTCTGGAAACTTCTGTTCCTACTAGGGGTGTGAATGTCTCAGTGTCTGGTGACTCGATTCGATTCTAATTTTTGGAGTCACGATTCGATTCAGAATCGATTTTTGATTCAGAAATGATTTTTCTATTCAAATGGTCTATAAATTGTGTTTAAATTATTGATAGACAAGACGATAAGACAAAGCAAACAAATAGAAATTTAGGTTCTATTATTTTTAGGTTCCTTACTGTATCAAAGCTTTTTGCATCATTTTATATTTATACCAAAAATAAGATTGTGATAAGATTGTGATTTTTGTGATAAATAAAAAAATCTATCGATGAACAAATAATTAAAAACTTCAAAATTAACATACAAATAAAATACTGTGTACTTTAAAGTCATAGTGCGCTAGTCTGCTAGCAAGGGAGCTGCTAACTAGCTTGCTGTATGGTGGCCTAGATGGCCTTTATTCTACAGTGGCTGAGTGACACGTAATGCTATATGTAGTACGCTTGAGAGTCGGAGCGGCCAAAAATAAAAAGCATTTTAAAATCGATTTTTGGACATTTTGGATCGATTCAGAATCGCTAGGACTTTTTTTTTTCACCACCCAATTTTTTCCTACCCATTCTTAGTCCCCTGAACATTAGTTTTGCTTTAGTGTGTTTTAGTTCCTCGAGTGTGTTGAGTTTTCTGTTTTGCGTTTTCCCCAATATCATTAGCTGTGTTTAAAGCTGTGCCCTATCGACAGCTTTTTTCGCTACATGCGAAAATACAAGACACTATATACAGCTCTGTTATAGGGAACAGTATTCCAAGACATAGTTAATGATTTTGGAACCAAGCAACGCAATGGATTATGGGTATTCTGAAACAGTGTTTGCTGTGCATCATCTGTACACTATATATTGCAGTGCATTGTGGGATTGTTACAGTATACTGAAAATTTGACACTATGATTTCGGACACCACTACACTATAGTGCACTATATAATGACTAGAGCAGAGTTTTAAACACAGCATCTGTCTGTGTAATTCAAACCTCTTTGTTTCCCCTTTGATGAGCTACACCTGCTACAGATGAAGCACCAGGAGATACCAGCAACCCTGAGTCCTGATTCCTCCTGCTCCCCAA
>JAOVVF010000035.1:1876811-1892942 GCA_028565595.1 Duopalatinus emarginatus | reverse complement strand
GTAACACACAAAATAAATCAGAACTGCACCACTAATGCTTCAGAAGAGTTTCAGCTGCTTATCAAATGTCCTAGATTTAGTGGTCAAATCTAAAAGTTGGACTCGACAACTTATTTTAAGTAAGTATTTTCTAATCATGTCCTTTATAGACTTTTAACAATTTTACTTTAATAAATATCAAAACTGTAATAATTAGTTACATATTAGTTAATAATAATAATAATAATAATAATAATAATAATAATAATAATAATAATAATAATAATGTATCATAAACTAATATTTTTTTGTCACTTATACCTATGAATATAAACTTTGATGAGACTTTTATTTTGCCTTCACTGATATAATTATAATTTTTCAGGTCTTATACTTGTCTGTGTTTATTGGACTTTATTTCTCTAAAGTTTAATAACAGACTGATTTGTTCTATAAAAACAGAACCATAAAGTACAGTCGAGTTGATTTTAGACATGTTTGGTGTTTCTACTGCTGCTCCATTTGGTTTCTAAATAAACCACTGAAAGGACTTTTGTCTCATCAATGATCTTTTTTCTACTTCCCTGATTTTATTATAGATTTTATTCCAGTACATGTGTCTGGGTTTTAGAATGTAAATTAAAAGTAAAGTCATTAGTGATCAGATGACATTTTCCAGACAGTAATCAGTAAAATAATCACATTACAGTTTAATTCAGTAATGAGAAATCAGTAACGGACGACTTTTTTAGATAACTTTCCAAACACTGATTCACATGAGATGCTTACATGACAAATCATTGAATCAGTCACTAAAACATTGAACAGTATAAAACTAAACTGATGTCCTTCAGTGTACCACACTCAGTCGATGTAGGACCCCTAGGTAGTGATCAGACTTTTTTTTTTTTTAAACAAGACCAAGTGAGTAACCAAAGGCCTATTAGTGATACGGCCAAGTTAACGATTCACTTACACTTTACGTAACAGTCAGAGCGGAAACTGAAAAGTCAAAAGTGAGTCTTTAGTGCCCTCTAGTGTCTCATATCAGGTCTGAGAAGAAATCATTTCCTTCTATATAATATTTCTATATAAAGTGTTTATTATCACAGTGATTCATATTCAGCTATAACTGATATATTAATACGCTAGATAGACATGTTACTGTTTCACATGTAACCACACCTCATTTCAGGTAGCTAACTACTTATTAGCACATTTTCATTTTAATCACATGACCTCAGCAATGCTTTGCTAACAGTGATGGTTCTGTAATGTGCTAGCATATGCAAAGCAATTCAAATGCTAAACGACTGAACCATGTATGTATATAAGTCTTGTCTGTAATCCATGCTGTCATCGAGCTATTTAAAATGTTAAATAGATGATTAAACCTACAGGCTGAAAGCCTCAGGCTAGTTGTTCTGATCAGGCTGGCGGTAAAGTATAAGCTAAACCTTGTTGGTTTTTGTTATTACCTCTACATCTACGTTTGGTGAGCTCTCCCTGGGGTCGTAGTCGTACAGGGCCACCATCCGGTGCGTGGACATCGGGTGTCGTCCACTCCTCCTGTTTCGTTCTGTTTTAAGACAAGATAAACATGGACAAAAAAATAAAGGAGGAAGAGAAAGAGACAAAGAGAGAACGATTTGGTAACTTGGTAAACGGACCAAAAAAAATGTGCCATTATTCTGAACTGTATGCTCATGTAACAGTCATGAGTTCTACATGGGAAACATATGAATGACACACGACTGTGAGGACACAACACTAATGACCAATGCATGTCCTTCATGACAGCTGAGATCCCAGGAACGGCTGATAGTTACAGGGAATTATCGCTCATTCCAATCAATCTCAATGACCATGGGAGGAGCCAAAGCAGGGGCCGGGGTGGCACTGAACCCCACCCCCCCTGAAATCTGGTCGGGCCCCCCAGGTGCCACCCTAGATGACTGACATGTCACGGCAGTGTACGTCTTGTTGAAAAGAGCCAGTTGTATTTTGTAATCGGTTGATAAAAGATTTGACTTTGATTTTGATTTGATTTTGATATGTTTTGACTTAGATTTGACTTGACTTATATAATATATAATTGATTTCTTAATGATTCATAAAGTCATGAATACCAAGTCAAAGTCAAGTCGAGCGAGTCTCAGTCCTTAAAATCGCGACTCCACCTCTACATTATAACATTCACAGATTTCGATTACATTGACTGTGTTCCTTAAATATTAATTGTCATAATCCGTGGCCCCCTAAAATATCTTTGGCCATCCTCTGGCCATCCTAAGAATAAAAGTCTAGCTCTGCCTCTGTATACGTCTCATACGTCACAATTTCATTTCCAGACACGTCGCACTTTATTGTCACTTTCCCCACTATGTACATGGTTTGTTTTGTAACCTGTATACTGTTGGAATTTTGTGTATTGTCTGTAAATGATATCTAAATTGTCTAGACGGACACTAGACAACAGTTCCTTCTGTGTGTCAGCAAACTGTGTGTCGGCCAATAAGTCAATGTGAAAGTAAACAACTCATTGACCACTGTGCTTGCACACCTCTGCTTTTAGCCAATCTGTGCAGTAAAACACACACACATACACACACACACTAGAGAACACCTGACCTTGGCGCCCAGGGAGAAATTGGGGGTTAGTTGTCTTGATCAAGGGCACTTTAGTCATGTCTTGTCATGTCTTATCATGTCTTATGTGGATTGAACCAGCGACCTTCTGGTCACAAGGCTGCTTACTTAACCACAAGCCCACGGCTGTAAATTCAGTAAGGTGGTACAAAGACAATACAAATCCCTGCATCGGCGCTATCTATCTATCGCAGCATTGTGATTCGTTTAGATGATTCATCTTTATTCATTCCGATTACTGATGACCTTTAACACATGACTCATCATTCACATTCGCAAACAGCTCAGATGTTGAAGGGGTTTTCATTTCAATTTAATTATACTGAAAAGGAAACGCATCTACAAAAAAAAGAACAAACGGCTCATATGTACAGTATCGAGAGTATTAAGAGTTGACTCTTAAAAAAATAAAAGAATAAATGAATGGACTCATTTTACTGTTTCTTAAATGTTTCTGAATTTCTCTTGTGAACAAAGGGGGGGGGTGGCATTCCTATGTGCCCCTGATGTCCATGGCACAGCCATAACATTAAAACCACAATCCCACAGACGGGTGACGTGAATAACGTGGCACGTCGAAGGGTGGGTTATATTAAATAGCAAGTGAACAGTCAGTTCTTGAAGTTGATGTGTTAGAAGCAAGAAAAATGGGCAAGTGTAAGCATCTGAGTCTGTCCGATGTCTGGATAACTGAGTCAGAACATCTGCAAAACATCACGTCTTGGAGTGTTGCCTCCTTTCTGACGAGTTCCACCAGTTCACATCCTCCATTCATTCTAATGGGTTTGTCCTCATCTAACAGGACAATGCACCACCACACATGTCTACAGACGCCAAAGTCATGGTATGAGGGACATTCGTCTGGGTTTGGGGTTTTGCCGTTCACACCTAAGTCACCACCAGATCTCAACATTATCGAACACATCTGGGATGCCATGCAACTCCCTGTGGAACACAGAAATCCTACAGAATTGTGGGATACAACAGAATTGTGGAGCGTTCCGCAGGAATTCCGGTGAGTCAATGCTCCGTGGGGGAGGTATTAAAAAAAGTACAACATGAAATGAATACAACACGCACCAATGAAGAGTAAAGGTAATGAAGATAGCAGGCCTGGACTGTTTTGAGAATTGTTAAATAATTATTTAACATATGAAATAATATGAACAGGTAATAGGATGGATAGACAAAGATTCATGTGGAACTTTCACATTGGGATTCAGGCTGGAAAACAAGGAATTAAAAAAAAAAAAAACAGGCAAGGGAGAACAAACCTCTTTTGGATTTCCGAAACCTGCGACTGATTAAGCGGCCATCTTTGAACCGATCGCAGTTCACTTGAAAACAGAAAAGGAAGGAAGAGAAAAAGGAGAGGAGGATGAAAAGTGCAAGCTAGCATAGGACTGGACAGCGTGACACGTTTATACCGAAAAGGTACATTCAGGGTCTGAGGATAGAAAAACAAGCAAAATAGAAGATAAAGAAGCAGGATCGATAATGACGATTAGCAGGACGGAGCCGAATACGAGCGGCCGTACCGATTTTTTCGATCGGTGTGTTCAGCGGTATGAAGCCCTGTTGAAGAAGCTGGTCCATCATATCTCCATCCTCGGTCTCGATCTCAGATATCATGTTACAGGGGACGAGACCTCTCCTGCCACAGACTTCCGCTCGGTAGAAGCCGTCCGTGTCCTTCTCTCCAAACACCTACACCACAAAACAGGACACAAAATATAACACAACGGGACAGGATGGGAAATATAGAGAATATAGAAGACATGGTTTCAATAAGGTCCTCTGCCTGATCAGCTGAGAGAGGAAACGATGATAAAATCCGCAGTAAAAAAAAAAGAAAAAAAGGAATATAATGAAGACAATTGACCAGAACAGAAAATGTGAAAATACAAAAAATTGAAAACAGAGATAGTTAAAGTTGTGGTTGTTTTTACGTCATGATCCTGAAATGCTTGTGCAGAAAACAAAATCTCAATAGTAAAAAAACCAAGGCATGTGCTAAACTCATACACAAGGCATGTGCTAAACTCATACTTTTAAGGGAACTAGATGAAGCACAAAGACACATAACAGAAGCATCATGGCCCACCTTTATGATCTGACCCTCTTTGAATGGAAGCTCCTCTACTGCAGCGTCTGGATTTGGGGACATGGACTGGGGGTCGTAGTCAAACAGAGCTACAAAAATCCTCGCCAGGTTGTCCGCTTCATCGAAATAGTCTGCCGAGCGTCTGTCTCGTCCTCTGTAACTGCCTAAAATACAACAAACGCACAACCACTGCTTCTCTCAGACCCAGGACGCGGATCACCAGCGCGGTATTTGAACAATATTTAAAAATGTAAATAAACATTAATAAGCTAGTTAATAATAGCTAGTTAAAAACAGTGAGTAAGCATAATCATAGAAAAATTGTAACAAGACAATTTAATTTTCACTATGTAGAACATGTTTAGTGTCTAAAGTTTGCGTCTTCGCAAATCCGAGAAGCCCAGGTCTTAATGGACGTTCTAAAACGAGGAAGATCTTTACAGAAACTAGTGGAATAACCTGTAAATACTCAGCTGCATTAGCCTACTATAGACACTAAACATGTCCTGATCAAGTCTGCTTAAGGTAAATATAAAACTGCATTAATCTAAACTCAAAGACATGTCTCGAAGACAAATCTAAGACATACAGTAGTCTGTAAAAAGCAACAGGTACGATTATAAAGCATGCAGCTACATCCATCATCATCATCATCATCATCATCATCATGTTGCTATTAACCAAATCTAAAAGTAATAATAATAATAATACTTAATAAAAACTCAGCAGTTTGTTTAACTAAACAGGAGCTGTTTCCATAACAACCAAGATTGTCCCTGAATATTCCCATTACTGAAGAGCTAACAGACGCTATGAAGTGGAACAGACAGTGGAAGAAGAAACATCATAAACACTGTACAGGATGGGAACAACCATGGCACCATGCAACATACAGATGCTTCCACCGTGCTGAATTTTACTGCCATGTGTTTTACAGTGTCTCGATCTGACCTGCTTTTACATCCGACTTTTCTGTTTCTGCAGTTTTGATACATTTTAAAAAATAAAAGTCTAAGGAATAGTTCTTTGGAGTGATACCACAGAAGAATCATTATTTTGCTTCTTAAAGAAAATTCCACCAAGGTGGCCTCCCAAATTTTTATCCCAATTTGGTGACCAGCGAAACCCAACCCACCAGCCACCTCTTGCCTGGTATTCAAAACCAGCAACTGGGAAGGGCCATGTGCTTTCTCTGAAGCCAGCCAACTGCATCTCAACAGGGCAGTGTAACCCACTCGGGGGGAGAAAGTGGTGTCTAGCTTCATCAACACACATGAGCTCAGAGATGCCTGTGATTGGCCAGTGTTGCTGTGACTGATAGGGACAGAATGGATTGGATATGCGGTCTCCACTGCAAAAAAAAGAGTGGTGGTTTCTGACTCTAATACTCTTCAGGATTCGGATGTGAAGATGGCAAAGCTGGCAAAGTTCATGAGTAAGGATGGCAAAGCTGCCCGTTTGACCATTGTGCCACTCTATTGCCTTCATATTGGGAAGAAGTGGCATCAAAAACTACAAAAAAATGGTCAAAGAGTCACTGACCATGTTTTTTTGATAACTATGAGATCCCAAGATTCTTTAAGGAATCAAAATCCCACAGGTTCCCAACCCTGGTTTTCCCAAGTTTCCCAAGTGGGCACTCTGGGACCAGGGTTAGGAACCTGTTGTCTGTGGTACTGCTCCAAAGAATACGCCAGAAAAGGTTCTGCCAGATTCTGTTACCTTTATTTTTAAGAATGAAGTGTAAGTACAGTGCAGGAGGATATTCATGCAACACAAGCCAAGCGTGCAGGAAGGACAGGGACACAGGGACACCTCTGGACAGGACAGATAGGAGGAGGGAGAAAAATGTTGGAGATGGACAGGGGAGAGGGAATCAGAAATGAAAGCACTGTTTGGGCTTTAAAGACCACATAGGAGCACACAGGAAATGCGAGGACATTCAGGCGATTCTCAGCACACTATTCTTACTGTCAGCACTTAACAGAAAGAACCTGAAAAGAAAGGAAGAATAAAATGCTTGGAGGGCTGAAGCGTTCCTACAGAGCCGTCAACCCTTCAAGCACTTGGCTCTTTATCCAGAAGCTAACGAAACCTATAGCAACCTGTACAGGCTACAAGCTTCTGTCTGGTTTTACGGTCTGATCTTTTACATCTGTCTCTCTTTTCCACTGCACGTACCATATCGTTCCTCTGATCGTAGTGGTGGGCATTTCCTGCGGTGCGCTACACTGCCATAGTAAACATCATCCTTGACAGGTGAGAGGTTCCCCTCACTCCCCTCACTGTTATTCTCCATTGTGATCTCTAAGGAAACACCAACCAGAGCGTTACAGCCACGGCTCTCTACTCACCACCTGTCTGATCATGAAGAAGCATGGAAGCAGAGTGGACATGAAGTGGGATCGGTCTGCCTCGCACATGAGCGCGTCATGAGCTGCGAGAAGGAAACTGATCCCTGCTATCAAGTGCCACATGTGAGTTAAACAGCTGACCGATTAGCATATGAGCAGACGGTGTAGTCAAACAGGATACACATCAGTCATCAAGCAGTGCTGTTCGTACAGTCCATGTCAAAAATGACATGCCGGTAAACATATAACGAGGGAAAAGTACACGACAATGGAAATCTTAAAGAGAAACGGCACAGGCAGGGAGTTATCCCGTATAGGATGTGACCTCACTAACCGATGGAAGGAATCATGGGTCTTCTCTGAGGCAGGGGACATCCGTGACTTGTCCGCCGGATGGAGGGCTCCAGTCGATCCGAGCGTCCCGTGGAGGAAGAGTTCCCTAAAATCTTCAAATTTAAACATTAAAATTATTCAGCTTATGAAGAAGCAGAATTACAAAATGATAAAATGACACCACACCCACGACTAAACCCGTATCTAAGCAGCTATGCTATGCTTTTACAAACAATAGTTTATCTATATGTGACTCAGAAAACAAGGAGGATGAACTCATTAAAAACATTGAACAGAAACGGTCAAAACAAACCCCAACGACGACATGGGTAGGGTTTTAAATCAGATGTTTAGCTAAAGACCATTTAGGTTTTTGTTCAGTGTTAATTTTTTTTCTGTAGCTCGGTGTAAAGGAATGGTTTAGAAAATGGAGATACTGTAGATTTCTTACCATTAGTGAGTAAGAAATCTACCGATCCGTCATTAACATGGTGATGCGTTTCAAGTCGGGTCCTGAGGAAGCATTGAAGAATTTAATTTCTCTGTCTGTGTGCGTTGTGCTACATGAACAAGTGGCGAAACCTGATATCTTCATGGCGGACTGTCACTGTGATATGAGAGGCTTCTCACAATCCATAGGAACAAGAAACACTCAGAAATGGCCTTTAGGTAATTGCAAAAAAAATAAAAAATCTACACGTCCATAAAAGAAAAACTCACTTCACATTCTAGTAAAGAATTCACATGATACAAAAATCACCAAACAAACTAACAAAAAAAAACAGCTGAAACAACCAATAAATGACCATGAAGCAGATTTTTTAAATTTCTGAACATCTGAAAAAAAAGTAAAGAAAAAATACACGTAAATGGACCCATTAAATGAGAAGGCAGGACACTGAGAAAAGAGGAATGGTTTTACTGCTTGTCGATGAGGGGGCAAAGCAGTTGGTGGATGATGTGGAGTGAGAGATGGAGACTGGAAAAGGGAGGAGGAAGAGGAGGTGAGGGGGTGTTTGTAGACACACACCAGAGGTTCATCCACAGCTCTGTTGAGTCTGGCCACAGAGTGAGCCCTAATGTCCCTGCTATAGCTCCTGCCAACCTCACTCAGCCTGCTCTCGCTCCGGAACCTGTGCCGAGGCCGATGGAGATGGTGAAGGTGGTGGTAAGCATGTGGACGGTAGTAGTGGTGGTATGTCTCCCTCAGGTCACCTGCTGTGTCCAGGAAGTCCTCCTCCACCCCACACTGACGTGTCAGTGTCCTCTTCCTGCCTGTCGCCAGTGCACGGCGCTCCGCCGGGCCCTCGCTGTGGATGCTGCTGCTGCAATGCCAGTTCCAGCCACCGCGGGGGGCCAGTGAGCTTTCATCTTCGCTCCCACAGTCTAGGCCACTGTCCGGACTTTTGGTGTTCTGCCTGCTGCTCCAGGTCAAGGTTCTGTCCTCTGCTGAGAAGCACCGGCGCCGCTGGAACTGCTTCAGGGCATTGGTGTTCGCGGATAGACGTTCAGATTCTCTGGCTTTCTCGTCTTTCCGTGTCTTCTGCTCAGCACCAGCTTCCTGCTCCTCCTCGGCCACCTCAGGGATGCTGTGGAGGCGCTTGGGGGAGCGCATCGAGCGCTGACGGACCACCTCCCGCTGAAGGTCCCAGTTACAGCTATCCTGCTCATCCATGAGGTCCTGGCGTCTGTAGTACGCCTTTAATGAAGTACCAGCGGAAGAGGCAAAATCGACGGGTTTTTCCATTTATTATATTCAAAAAAATTGTTTGTTTTTTTTTCATTTGGAGTTTGAAGTTGTTAGAACAGGCAGAGAAGACACGACCGTGCGCAAATGAGAACCAAAATTGGGAAAAAAGAAAAGACAAAATAAAGACAGGATTAGTTCCAAGAGGCTGCAGCTGAAGTGCAAAGCATGCAGTCTCATTCTTTGACAGGCGTGGCATGCTGCGGACGGGAATCTGTGGAAGGAATCGGTCAGGAACACACGGACCATACCAAAGATGTGTTTGAAGGAGGATTGCGTGAAGCAGGACCTATTTAAACTGAGGGCAATGACCTAACAGGAAAGTCCTTAAAAGATAATTCCATACACAGACATGAATGAGTTGATAAATGGTAAACAAATCATATATATACAAAAAAAGTCTCGGAAGAAAATCTCATGAAAAAAAATTGAATGCAAAAGAAAACAAGAAAAACATTGTGCCAAGTATATAATGGGAAAGTTATATGATGATCTCGTTGAAGCCAAAATCGGTCAATTGAGTGAGTCATTTTAAACATACTTCCATCTTCAAATTTGATACAAATTTGATTAAATTAATGCAGCTATGAATATGTTCTTTTTTCTTTTTTTTGCTGGACTGCCAAACATTTTCCTTCGGTGACACAAGGTGACAGTCGTGTACACCGAAAATATATACCATAACCATCAATGTCATTTCTATAGCCTATTGGTCGTGCTTTGGGCCATGACTTGGTAGACATGGGTTTGATTCCCACTCTTACTAATCCCCAATCATGCTTGGCCTAGGTCCCGTGACTGGAAGATCCCAGGTTTGATCCCTGAACAGGACAAGACACGAATGCCCTTGAGCAAGGCACCTAACTCCTCCAACTGCTCCCTGGGCGATGTGGTTTGGGGCTGCCCCCTGCTCTAGTCACGTGTGTTCACTGCCGCCTAGTGTTCACTGGTGTGTGTGGGATAACGTCCCTCTGTGCCCAAGCACAGTAGGCAGATAGTTCAGATTGACTTTAAATAAACATACAAAAAGAGCACAATATAATAAATCAAATTTAACCTTTCGTGATGCCATGTGCAAGTATTGGCCAGTACAACTCTCCAACCAATCTACACTAGTTCCCAACATGGGGCAGCCGTGGGCTTGTGGTTAAGAAACCAGCTTTTTGACCAAAAGGTCCTGGGTTCGATCCCCTGTACTGACAAGACATGCCTGAAAAACCTTATGCAAGAGATGCACCTATCTCCCAACTGGTCCCTGGGTGCCTGTATAGGGTTGCCCATAGCTCCGGGCATGTGTATTTACTGCCCTCAAGTGTGTTCATTTCACTGCACAAATTAAATGCGGGTTAAATACGGTCAGATTCTTCTGTATGTACAACGATTGTGTGACCACATGGACTGTGATAAGCAGCACATGGTACATGAACATCTTTAAATGACAAGTAGAAGCCTTAGAGATCTCACCTACGTTTCTTATGTTATACTGCCTTTCGAAATTTGACAAGGTCTACAACTGTGCATTGGTGGCTGTGAAAGTCAGAGCCAATTAAAAGTATGAGTTGTGTTCATTGTGTGAGATTCTGACCATTCTAGAAAGTGCTTGTTTGCACTTAAGTAATGAAGCTCGGCAGGCCTCTGTACTCTTGTACCCCCTGTCTGCCATGACCAAGGGTTCTACAGAGGGGTCAAAACCCAGTAGGTTATTGATACACCATAATAGAGAGGCTACCCCAGACATTTTCCAGAGCTTGCTCTAACCAGACAGTCCCCAGGTGCACGGTATTTGAGCATCAAAGGATGTCTCCACATCTCATGAATGCCCAATGAGACAATGTGTTGTTGTCTTCCATGGCCCAGGCAGCTGTCTGCACAGATGCAGATGAGGTATGATAGTCTGAAGAGGCTATCCTGTAGTGGGTTGGCCTGACACCTGAGCAGCACTGACAATGATACAGATGTTTGATGCTCAGCAAGTTTGGCCTAAACAGCTGGTGTGTCTCAAATCAGAAGGAAGAGTGGGTCAAGTCCAATTCCACACAAGGTCAGTCAGACTGCCTTGTACCTGGGACAGTTGTTTTTCCCCCACTTTGGCATGTGCGAGACAGGTGTTATGTCCCCTCTTTACACTTAGATGTCATTAGTATTGTGCGTATTGGAAAAAGATGTGGGAGAATTTGCTCCAGTCCCAGTTTGGTCAGAGAAACTGTGCTCTGAGGATTTGCACCAGGAGTTACCATAAGGTACTCATTTTACTCCCCACATCAAACTCGCCAAGTGGCTGAAACCTTATAAGATCACACAGTGAGCTGGTCACAAGCAGGCAGGGGCAATGCAATCCACTTCCAGATAGACAGAAGGTCTGGTTACCTGTAGAGACCAACTCTCCCAATCCCAGAAAGAACCAACTGCTTAGTTGCAAATGAAACTTTATTGGTTGGACCTAATGCATAAAACTCTACATCAGACACCCTTTGGTAGTTTTGCACAGCTGCCCAGAGTGACAGAATACAAAAAATTTTAACTATCATTCATGCTTTCCATTGACAAACTGCTTGAGCAGTTCTTAACCAACATTGAATTTGACCAATGGATACTGGCTCCACAACTCCAGGCATCTGGTGTTTGGGCATTCGACCTTTGGTCTGGTCTAGTATTTGTAAGGAGTTTGGTGTGTTCTAGGCGTATCCACGTTGCTGGGTGCTCCGGTTTCCTCCCACCTCCCAACAAACACACATAGTCAGCTAATTGGATGTGTTAAATCGCCTTCAGTGTTAGTGCATGAGTGAATGGGTGTTTGTGTGTGGTACCCTGCGATGGATTGGCAGCCTGTCTGGGGATGGGGGGGGGGGGTACTGAACTGATGCTTTGCCAAATCATCAGTCTGATAATAAAAAGATAGGGAGAGACTTCCTTGGGCCAGCTGGCTATTCTGATTGGATCTTGCCTCACTGCTCTCACTAAAAAGCCAGCACATAAAAGGATGCAGTGCATAGAGCAATGCCAAAATTCTTTTAATCATGTTAAGGCAGTTCTCTATGCGAACTCACTGTTGCAGTCTCATGAATTCTCCTCTCTTCCCCTTTAGAGCTCCTGGTGCTGTATATCAATTGCAAGCTGTCTGTAAGTAAAATGAAGCACAACAGCATTGATAAGGTGCGTTGAGCAATCAAGTGAGTGGCTTTCATCCCTTGATACTATCTACTCGAGCGCCTCTTCACCCTTTGCTCCAATCACGTCCTGCTCCAGTGACTCCACTGCATACCAATGCACAAATTACCCAGCGGTTTAAAAAAATAAAGTAAAAAAGGTTCGGTGTAGATGTTGGCTATTGTAACTGGCCAGTCAGGCAAGTTACACCACTGTCTAATTAAAGCCCCAGCTGAGCAACAACAGGCTATAGGGTCACAAGAATTGTGTGTGAAGATGATATATGGGGAAGGTCTACAGTGGTATTTTTCTCAAAGAGAAAAAAAGGGTGATTCAAAGGTCACTCTGATGAAACTCCAGAGGTCCTGCAGAGCTCCACCAATCAAGCCTTTACATCACAGTGGCCAGACACGTACTTAAAGTCATACGAGAGGTTGAACAGAGTTTCCCAAAATGCATAATTTTTTTTTGCAAAATGCAAAAAGGACGTTCAGACCATGAATGACATTACTTTATGGCCTAAATACCAGGCATTACAGTGGAGGAACGTCCTACATAAGGGCATGCATTACAGCATGCATTTTTCTGGGAGGTTTGTCAGGATCAAGGGATAAATGAACAAATCAACAGAGGTATCCTTGAGGAAAACCTGCCCGGGACCTCAGACAAGACAAATGCTCCTTGCGGAATGACACACAGCCAAGAAAATAGAGCACTAGCTTTGGGACGAGTCTGTAAATGTCCGGCCGATGCCCGGAGCCACACACTCCGTCAAGCCTGACAGAGTTTGAGACAAATCAGAGAGGATTCTCAAATCCAGGCGTGCTAAGCTTACAGAATCATACACAAAAACGACTTGGTTGCTTTGGTTTATTTAAATACCTGAATACCTTCAATTGTAGAACTACTTGGTCAATTCGATGCTGCTTGTTTTTAACCAACTTTAGACTTGGCTAACGGACACTAGCCTCTGTTACACTCTCACCCTTTCTTTTATTTTTTGGGGGGACGGGCAAATACATATTTAAATGATTCATGGACTGAATTATAGTTCCCAACAGCATAAATACCGTCGCACATCTCAAAAGGTGATCCTAAGGTCACTTGGTGAAGCTCCAGAAGTCCTGCAGGACTCCGCTAATCAAGTCTTCACAGCAGAGTTATCCGAGAGGTCAAACACAGGTTGCCAAAATGCATCTAAAGAACAATCAGACTATGACTGATGTTACTTTATGGGGCAGCTGTGGGCTTTAAGGAACCAGCCTCGGGACCAGAAGGTTGCAAGTTCAATCCCTCGTATGGTTAAGACACGGATGAAGAGTCTCTGAGCAAGGCACCTAACCTCCAACAGTTCCCCAGGAGCCATAGATAGGGTTACCCAGCGCTCCGGGCAAGCGCGTTTACTGCCCCCTAGTGTGTGTTTCACTGTGTGGATGGGTTAAATGCAGAGCTCAGATTCCTCTGTGTGTACAAGTGGTTTAGTGTCCTACTCTATGGCCTGATGAAATTGCTTGGCCTAAATACCAAGTAGAGGAATACTGTGGTTTATGCTTTTTATGCAGATGCCTGAATGTGCCTATAATGCCACAGGCAATGTGGCCATGCCCAATATCCTAATGGTGATTTCCTTAATTAACAGCAACATGCCTGGTCTTGCTTTTTACAGAGCTCATGGACTAGTCCCATTTGAAGATGGAAGTTTTACATACTGACAGCAGCAGTGATGACTAATAAAAAAAATACCTACTGGTGCTCTGAAATAAGAAGTCAACACTTATTTAAATATCAAGAGGAAAACATTTTTTTCTGCAAGCAAGAATGTAGTAATGATATACAAAGTTTACCGTACAATTCTATTCAACTTTTCTCAACCGTACACCTTTTAATGAAGCCATCAAAATGACATGGTGCCAAACAAAGATGACAAAAATGACCTAAAAACACCAATTTTTTTTTTTTTTGCTCTAGATATTTACAACTGGTGTTTTCAGAAGACCGTTTCGGCAACTGAAGCCGCTCGTTGATGTTTCGCGTAGCCTGTTCAGTATGCCGAAAGGAGGCGGGTGTATTCGCAAAAGATCGACCCAACGCTGAGTAAAGCAAAACTGAACAGAATTATGAGACAAACAGAACCAAAAGTGAACAAACGTATCATTTAAATGAGAGTTGCTCACTTAAATGAGATTCCCAAACGGCTCTGTCGTAGCTCGAGCACTTAAGCTGGCAACTTGTTACATGAGCTCTCTTCATGTCAAACCAAACATATACATATATATATATATATAATATATAATTTATACAGTTCACACACAGTACATTTAAACTAGGGGTGTGACAATATATCAGGATGGAGGTATATCATGATTTCTTTATCCGTAGTTTTGCAAATCCGAAATTGTCTCCAGGTTATATACACTTAAGTGCCAGAAAAACTTGTACAGATGAGCATAGGCAAAATACATAGGCTGGTGGTGGCTCCATAATGGTATGGGGTTTGTTAAGCCAGAATTCCATTGGACCCCTGGTACAACTACAGATTTCTCTAACAAGTGAACGCTATGTGTGAGGAGCCTGCATTCATTCTTATGGGTTTGGCCACAGGACAATACACCACCACACATGCCTGGTTAGAGGAACACTCATCTGAGATGCCATGCAACGTAATTTGGAACCTAGATATCCTACACCTTAGAATACAACAGACCGTTCTGCAGGAATTATAGTGTTCATTGCAGTCCTATACTACTTCGGGGGACCAGTTTTCTGGCACGTCAGTGTATGTTTGACACTCCTAATGTAGCTGATATTTCTAAATACCATTTCACCCCTAATTTAAACATATCATTTGAAGCGTGTGTGCAGATATCTGATAAAAATGTACTGCTGGACATCACAACTTTCACACTCTGTGTGAATCTATGTGTATAAGAAAAGTCTTCAGAACTGACCACATGTCATGTATTCATTGAGTTTTTTCATATATTTAATCATCTAGACGTACAGCTTTGGATTGAAATGTCTGACACAGCAGCGTGCATTAATCCATGCAGTGTATATATATATATATATGTGTGTGTGTGTAAAACCATGTCAAAACCAGCAGTTCCCAAACCCAGTCCTGGAGAACCGAAAAGGAACATTTTCCACGATGCGTATGGTCACGTGTATGTTCTCTGAGACTGGCATGGAGAACTGCTGAAGCCGTTCGGCTGTACATAAAGCTCTGTATGAAACATGACTGCGTGATGTTAAAGCGAAAGCTGGACCACGATGAAATCTACATTTCTACACTTGTTTGGACATGTGTGTCAGACAGTAACAAGCACACCGTGGTATCGTTATGCCTGAGGTTTGGAGATGGGATTGCTTAGATATGATTTTATAATTAGAATTTATTTTAAAAATCTGTTGCATTAACGAGCCAAAGCACGTCTTGGCTTGTCTTTGCTACATTTAAGGCTAGGGACGTGTAGCTTTCATTTCCGGGCCAAACTATCCCTTTAAACTTGGGTAGCTTAAAGCCACCGTAGCCCTACAGAGCTCAGTGTGTAACACCATCAGTATAAAATGTTCCAGGGGCTGAAGTCGCTGTGGAGCACTGTGTGACACGATCAATAGTTCAGTGTAACAAGTTACATATTCCTCATAGCTAATACTGTTTTATAATATTAATTACAGTGCCCTCCATAATTATTGGCACCCCTGGTTAAGATGTGTTCTTTAGCTTCTAATAAATTGAGTTTTTTTTCTAAATAATATAGGACCACGATGGAAAAAAGAGTAAAATCCAACCTTTAACTCAAGTGAATTTATTCAGT
>JAOVVF010000035.1:1864631-1876711 GCA_028565595.1 Duopalatinus emarginatus | reverse complement strand
TAGAAAAAAACTCAATTTATTAGAAGCTAAAGAACACATCTTAACCAGGGGTGCCAATAATTATGGAGGGCACTGTACATATGAAAACAGTCTCGCAGTCCAATACATTTCAACCGTCTTCCTGTACCTGTAAAGGCCAGTACGTCCCCTAGCAGTCTTCAATTGGTGACCATGGCAACAACCTGTCTGTGTTTGTCTAACCAAATTAGTTGTTGACAACAGCGTTGCACATGTGCAGCATGCTGTCAATAATGAACTGAGGGGCACAACCACCTTGGCACCAGTCAACAATTGAATACAATTTGAATTAAAAACGCATTCATTCATGAATTTGTGGACTTTGCATTGGGTTTCTATGGGTTATCACAACTGCATACCACAATGATCGTGTACTGTGTGACGAACTTGCGTGTGTAATGTAAAACTTGGATTTGTAATGTGATGCCGTACAGCAAGGTGATACACCGGTTGTATAAGACCAAAAGCAGTCATTAGTTAGTGATGTCACTCATATTCCGGTCTCTGCTAACTCCTGCTTTATGTGTGCATTCATGACTTCACAGATGAGATGCGTTCCTGTTGGATTTACTGCGCATGTAGGTGTGTGTAGTGTCACTGACGAGTCGGATGCTGCCCATATAGACTTTATTGTGCCCTATTAGACTTTCTGTGGCAGAGACGCCACTGCGGGTATCCCAATTAGCTTCTAAATCCTTCCAAAGTCTTCAGGTTCTACCCCAGGATGAAACTTATTTTCGTCTACGTCCAGGCTAGGGATAACCCAGATGTTCTGACTGGCTCTGTTTTACTGTTTTGTGCTCAAAATAATTAATTAACTGCTAATTATTTTAAAAAATGTGATAATTTTGAATGTAAAATAAAAAATAAAATATTGCCAATAATCAATACGAGCATATGATGTGCGGTTAAGGAGACAGAACGCTGCTTAAAGGTAGTGAAGAGTACATGAGGTTTAATGCAAAGCCAGTGTATCCCAGTAAAGAGCAAAGTGTTACACCTTTATTAATCTCCCTTAAGCCTTAAGGCTCTCCTCAAACCAGAAACCTTCCGAAACATCAGAGTCAAAATCCAATCCCCTTTAATCTCTGCAGGCCTTGTGTTCAAACCTGTGCCTGGATAAAAACTTAATCTCAGTCCCTGACTTAAAGCAGTGCATCACTATGCCTTGGCTAATACCTTACATCCTGTAGGAGGCGCCCTATGCACCACTGCATGCTCCAAAGCTCTGCGTTTTTTTGGGGTTTTTTTTTTATTCCCAGAGAACCGGCCCCCACCCCACCCCACACATGCGCCAGCTGCTGGAGTGTGTGTCTGTACCTTGAGTGTGCTGTGTGAGCTGATGCTCCGCCGACGGCCTTCCTCCAGCTGCATCTCGCAGTAGAGCTCCTCCTCATCCTCTTCCATGATGTCGGACAGATCCGAACCTCGGCTGCTCTCCGTGTAATACTCCTCGCTGTGGGAGTAGTGGGGGTGCTGGAGAGAGAGAGAGAGAGAGAGAGAGAGAGAGAGGCAGAGAGGTGGATAGTGTGAGCAAAATATTAGTGAGGAGGAGAGAAAAGAAGATGCGGAAAAGAAAGAGACATAAATCAAGAAAAGGAGAGAGAGAGAGAGGGAGACGGGACGAGGGAGAAAGAAGAACAAATAGAAGGAAGTAACAGAATACAAAAAGCAATGAGAGAGCGAGAGAGAGAGAGAGAGAGAGAGAGAGAATGGAAAGGAGAGGAGAAAGGAAAAGATTAAAAAAGGGGGTGGGGGAGAAAAAAACAAAAAAGAACAAACAGATTACAAAATCAGCAGGATAGCACAGTGGTCAATAAGTGGTTTACTTACATTATATTACTTTACATTACATTACATTACATTATGTAGTACCTAATAATAATAATGTCTATTACATTCCTTTATACTACACCACAGTTAAATTCTTGATTCTAATTTATAAGAAGGTGCTCATTTTCATCTGATATGCAAGTGAAAGTGAACTACTGTTTTGTAGTGGAATTATGTAGTGGATGGCTGCATTGACCTATCTGTACAGTGAAATACACACGTACACACTAGTAAACACACCCTGAGCAGTGAGCACACATGCCCAGAGCAGTGGGGCCACTCCCCAACCACAGTAGGCAACCGAGGTCTAGTATTTAAGAAACCAGTCCTGGGTTCGATCCCCACACTGGACAAGACACGACTGAGGCACCCATAAGCAAGGCACTGCTCCCCGGAGGCTGTGGTTTGGGGCTCTGGGCTCTGGGCAAGTGTGTTCACTGCCCCCTAGTTTTCACTGGTGTGTAGGTGTGTGTGTGTGTGTGTGTTTCACTGAACGGGTGGGTTAAATGTGGAGATCACATTCCTCTGTGTACAAACACAGTAGGCAAATTCAGTAGGCACTTTCACTTTCACTATCTGCACTGGGCATCTAGTTGGGAGTTAGGTGCCATGCTCAAGGGCACTTCAGTCGAGTCTTGCTGAATGCGGGGATGAAACCGGGGACATGGTTCCTTAACCACGAACCTACGGCTGCCCTTGAATATGGTTTCCTATATGTTTTTTTTTATTATCATTTTTGGAGAGGTGTCAGTGTCAGTGTTTGTAATGGAAAAAGGCTGCAGGACCGAGGACTGTCGAGGGCTTTCCACTTTCTCATTAATGTGAGAAGCTGCATTTATCTATTTATTTATTAATTGCCTTATTAAGATTACAAAAAGAAAATTAAAAATTAAATTATTGTAAATCAGATTAAAATGTATGCCATTGTTTTCTTTTTACTCATCTTGAATTTCCATCTTGGATAAATCATCTGTCTGTCTGTCTGTCTGTCTGTCGGTCTGTCTGTCGGTCTGTCTGTCGGTCTGTCTGTCGGTCTGTCTATCATTCAGATAGTCAAACAGCCGAGGAACTTTTGCGCACCACATTTGCTTTTTTAAATTAAATCTTAAGACGTAATTTCAATCTAATTTACCAGGAAACATTTATTCTTGATGTTCAGCCCCAGCGACCAAACAATTTAGACCCTTCCTGACCCAAAGACAGGCCAAAGTTGCTACAGTTTCAGGCCTATATTTGTTATTGCAGTCGGTAGAGCGATATGAATGAGTATGTTGTACTGCATGATAAACGCTCGTCACTTCTGCTGCAGAAATTTGATCAAGCTGGGGGTCATTTGGTTTAATGAAAAACAATTGCATCAATTTGCATGTTTCTTGTGCTCGTTTCCTGTGAGACTCACATGCAACATGTCGCTTCATATCATATTCTCCACCGTGCCCGACAGAAAAAATGCTTTTACATAAAATGCAAATAAAAAGCTCTCCGCTTCGCCATCTGCCCCTTTTAATCAAGAGTATGTTGCGGTCCATTCACTACTGAAACCATATCATCACTACTGTGAGGCTTTACTGAAGACGTGGTTCATGTAGTTTGGGGGCAAAAACTGGGTTAAAATACAGTATCTGGTGTCATACATGTCGTATGTCCTACATGTCCCATGTCTTACGTGTCTGCTCAGTTCAGAGCCCCTGAGAAAGTCGTCCACTGAGGCTCCTCTCCGCCTGGCGTGGGGCGAATCGTAAACATCGTCCTCCTCGTCTGAGTGAGGAGTATTATTCCTTTCGCTGAAGATGTTCCTTCTTTCTGGCTGAAACACACACACACACACACACAAACATGACATTGTATTGAATCTCAAAAGTGAATTCATATCATTGACTTTCAGCAGGATTTGGTCAAGTCGTATCCTGATGTTCACCTTGTGGTTGGGGCCGTGTCTCTGGGCCGCCTGCCTCGCCATGGCTCGTGCCATCGTGTTGGAGATCGGCGTTCCCTGAGGCTGGGGCAGGATCCTCTGGGTGACGTGCGGTGGCGGTGCTGGCAGGTCCAGGCCGTGACCCCCGACGGTCGGGGTTGGCAGAGGCGACGGGGCTCGTTGGTGAGGCTCCCAGGGCTGGCACTGCCTCCTGCTTGCCTCCGGCTCTTTGGTGTGGGCATCTCGGGCACTTGGAAGGAGTTTGGGTTTGGGGAACGGCTGGGCGGAGGGTGGAGGGTGGATTTGGGGTTGAGGGTGAGGAGGAGGTGGCGGCTGAGTGTGTGGCGTTGGTGTCGGCGGTGGTTGCGGGTGTGGGAAGCTCTGTGGGTAGCTTGGGGGAAAGGGGGGTGGATGAGGGTGAGACTGGGACGGAGGTGGCAGTAGGTTGTGTGGGATCGAGGCAGCGTTGGAGTCCTGCGACTCGCCTTGAGCTGAGATGGTGCGTACGACGACTTCGCATGCTTCCAGGCACTGGATACGATTCAGCTCCACTGTCACGTATTCAGCCGTCGGGTACATCACCTCTGCGATCTATCGCACGCAACACACAGAAATGTCCGTTTTTACCATATATAGAGATGGAGACAGCACGACATCATCAGTAGAAATCCAATCAGTTTTTTGCTCTCAAAATCGAGGAGATGATCAATACTTATATCTATATATATTGTATAAAAATAGGTGCTATGCTACTTATCTCTCAGCAGATGGTGATAGAGAGCAACGCCAGCCTACAAGATGCTCAACCAACACCAATGCACAAAACTGTACATGTATTTAATACCAGATTAACGATACAGGATACAGGGTAGATTCATTACCAACAGAAGGAGCTGATGCTGATGCTGATGCTGATACTGCACTTATCCCACGCACTGACCTTTTGTCCTTTGGTGCAGACCGCGTAGCCCATGACGTTGGCGCCATTGGAGGTGCCGCTCGGTGTAAGAGGAGGAGGCTTCCAGCGCACCTGCAGCACCCCCGGTGATGTCCCACAAAGCACCTGGACGTCTTGCGGAGGGAACGGAGGACCTGGAGGAGGGAGAGCAAAAGGGGACACTGATTGGCTGAAGGATTGAAAATGGTCTGTACCTCGTTGTCATATATAGATATACAGAACTACAAGAGTGAAAACGCTAGGCTTTGCCTGTGATTCGCTAGTAAGTAGGTATATCTCTGGTTTCGTCTTCCAGTGGGACAACCAGTCCATTTTTTTTTTTGTTAAATAGATGTAACCGTATAATCACGGAGAACAAGACAGAAGGGTAATCATGCTTTATTTCTCAGTCAGGTCAAGTATTTTTAGAGCTTATTGTGCAGTACAGGCTGCACTTCGACTAAAAGCACACTCGCTTTTCAAGATGTTAAAAAAAAAGAAAAAGAAAGCATGATTAAAAAATGTTGAACAAATCGAACAAAAGGTTGTACGTTTCGGCCTGTTATTCAGCCCTGTGGTTAAAAAAACAACCGACACACAAGATTCATGTTCTTCTAAGGAATTCATTTTCTAGGACATTTTCCACATCTAGTACTTAGAGAAAGTCACCTTAGAAGAACTTTGATAAATGAAATGACTGAACTGTATGTTGTCACTGAGTTTGTAAAAAGAGAAGCAGCAAGATAGCATGAAACCTAGCATAGCTAGCAAGAAGATTAGCATATATAGCAAGGAAACTAGCACATGTTGCAAATAATCATAATTCTAGAAGCAGCTAGCAAGAAAAACAAAGTTACCAATTTGTGTGATGTAAATTTATTACACATCAATAACAGTAATCGTATTTTCACTTGTTCACTTGGTAGCTTTTTTGGTCAGTTGCTCATGTACCAATAAGAAAACTGATTTCTTAATTAATTTAATTTTCCTGATGACAGCTAGCTCTTTGAAAAAGTTACTGAACATTGAACAACGAGATAGCAAGAAAACTAGCACAGTTAGCATGAAAATTAGCAGATCACGCCAGAAAATCTGGCACTGGGAGTGAAAATGCTCGCACAACTAGCAAGAAAACTAGCACGGCTAGTGAGAAAAAGCTAGCATAGCTAGCAAGGAAACAATGTTTTCAATATGTGTAATGAAAATTCACCACACAACAACAACGGTGACCGTAGTTTTCATTTGAAAGTTGTTCAGGTCGGTGGTTAACTGAGTAGCTCAAGTACAAATAAGAAAATACTTTTATTTTCCACAAGACTACAACTTATAAGTTTAACGTACTTACTAAACTGACTGAACACTACATTGTCATTGGGTTTGTAAACAGCGAGATAGCAAGAAAACTAGCACAGTTAGCATGAAAATTAGCAGATCACGGCTAATGAGCACGGCTAGTGAGAAAAAACTAGCATAGCCAGCAAGGAAACAATGTTTTCAATATGTGTAATAGTGACCGTAGTTTTCATTTAAAAGTTGTTCAGGTCGGTGGTTCACTGAGTAGCTCAACTACAATTAAGAAAATAGAAAAAGGAAATAGAAAGTCACCTTAGAAGAACTTAAATGACTGAACAGTACATTGAGTCACTGACTTGGTTTAAACGCCAACAGCTAGATCGCACGAAAACTAGCACAGTTGTGAGCTAGACTAGTGCAACTAGCAAGGACAAAAAAAAAACTAGCATGGCTAGCAAGAAACTAAGAGGCCAATATGTGTAATGCAATTTTTTTTTAACAACAGTGACAATATTTTTCAGTTGAAAGTTTTTCACATAGCTTGTTCGCTCAGTTGCTCGTGTATCAATACAGACAGCGCTTTCTAGGACATTTGCATATGATAGCGGCTACTTAGAGAAAGTCACCTGAGAAGGACTTAAAAAAAAAGTCACATGACTGAACACTATAGTGAGATAGCAAGAAAACTAGCACAGAAAATTAGCAGACCTAGCCAGAAAACCAGAATAGGTAGCGGGAAAATCTAAAGCTAGCACAACTAGCAGGAAAAATAGCACAGCTTGCGAGGAAAAACTAGCATAGCTAGCAAGGAAACAATGTTTTCAATAAGTGTAATAGTGACCGTAGTTTTCATTTAAAAGTTGTTCAGGTCGGTGGTTCACTGAGTAGCTCAACTACAATTAAGAAAATAGAAAGTCACCTTAGAAGAACTTAAATGACTGAACAGTACATTTAGTCACTGACTTGGTTTAAACACTATAGTGAGATAGCAAGAAAACTAGCACAGTTAGCATGAAAATTAGCAGACCTAGCCAGAAAACCAGAACAGGTAGCGGGAAAATCTAAAGCTAGCACAACTAGCAGGAAAAATAGCACAGCTAGCGAGGAAAAACTAGCATAGCTAGCAAGGAAACAATGTTTTCAATATGTGTAATGAAAATCTACCACACAACAACAACAACAGTGACCGTAGTTTTCAGTTGAAACAGCATGAAAGCAAGGCAAATAGCACAGCTAGCAAGAACTAGCGCAGCTAGTGAAAAATCTAGCACAGATTAATTACACCCGTTCATGCTCTCCAGATGCCAAATTATGGTTAGAGGAACATTTATCTGAGTTTGGAGTTTTGCCACCAGATCCGAACGTTATCGAACACATCTGGGATGCCATGCAACACACTGTGGGACACAGGAAACCCTACACCTCGTAATACGACAGAATTGTGGAGCGTTCTGCAGAAAATATGGAGTTCATTGCCTACAGAATATTTCCGCTTGCTCCGTGAGGGACCTACCAAATATTAGATTGGTGTACCGTCTCATTTGTCATTTGTAGCCAAAAGATGCAATGGTGTGACATTTCATGTGACGCTAACTCGATCCATACAGACTTCATGACAGAGCGCACGATTAATGTCTGTAGTTTCTCGGTGAGAGTTATGAGCAGTGATAACACTCGCTTCTTTATCATGTGACGAACAGAAGCGGCTGGAAATCAAAGACGATATCGGACATTGGTTCAGGGTTCGTGCAGTGTTTCGTCTCGGTATTCGTGTGTGTGTGTGTGTGTGTGTGAGTGTTTTACAGCTGTAATCTGGACCAGAATGTGAATACTGACTCGGTGTTATGTGTGCTGCTTGCGTCAGCGCTCTGCCCGTGTGAGTGCCCATCCATCAGAATTGTGCAATGTGCTCTATAGGAGCAGCGATCTTGCCTCAGGCCCTAGAAACATACGCTATGTACTCAGCAGCGTTTTTCACATTACTGCCATAGTGAATGAGAAAACAGAGAGCGAGGAAACACCACAGAGAGAGAGAGAAAGATAGAGTGAGACGGCATGTTACGTTTAATATTTGTTGTTGATTCATCCACAGCAATCCACCCTTTTTCTCAAGACCAACATGATTACCGGTTTAAAACCCAGTCCTGTCAGATTGAGTGAGATCTCTAAATCTCGGACTGGACCTCAGCCTGTAAGGCGCTTTGGATTAAAAACGTATTTCAGGATTTACCAGGGGACTCCAAAAGTATGCTAAACGTCACATGCTAATCCTACTTCCGTCAATTACAACTCCCAACCGACTCGCCAGAGTGAGCGTGATGTAGAAGAAGCTATTATTTGTCTCATATACATTGCAGAAGTTTCTTAGGATGATCAAGGGCCTTGGACAAGGGCCCAACAATGGCAGCTTGGCGGTGCTAAGGCTTGGACCCCCAACCTTCTGATCAGTAGCCCAGAGCATTAACCACTGCCCCACCACTGCCCCACCACTGCCCCATGTGACATACATCATTATTTGGATCAGTATTCATATGCCACATTCATGCCTACCCTCACTTATAATCCTAGTGTGCTCGTCTTTGTCTCGTTCTGATATTCTTAGTCTCATTGTGTTGTTTCACTGAGTCAAATTCATTAAGTGATTCTGATTCAGTCAAGAGTAATACCAGCCAATCACAGGCATCCGTTACTGCATTTGCACTGGTGGCATTTGGTAGCCGCCCTTATCCGGAACGAGTTACATTTTTATTTCATTTTATTTCATACAACCGAGGGTTGAGGGTCTCACTCAAGGGCCCAGCAGTTGCAGCTTGATGGGATTTGAACCTTCTGATCAGGCAAACAACATCTTAATCAGTGAGCTACCACTAACCTTTATTTAGCTACCCTTCATTTGGTAGACACTCGTATCTAGTGCGACCTACACTTATCTCATTTTTACACCAGAACAGTTGGAGGTTGCTCCCAGGAGGACCCAGGAGTAGCAGCTGTGGTGGTGTTGGACAGAATAAATGAAGGACATGTGTAGCTCGTCACACATAGCGTTCACCTGTCAGAGACGTTTGTAGATGTACCAGGGGTCCCATGGAATGGCAGCTAAACACTTTATTGTAGACTACTGTCAAGAGTGAAACACACACCATGTTGTGTCACCATCATGTTGTGATGGAATGGAAGTGAAATGTCTACAAATTGAAAAATGTTGGGAGATTTAAAAAAAGCCAGATGATTAGCATTAGCATGATTGACGCTCTGTCCTACAGCGGCGAGCCACTACAGTGAACTGATCGCCGTTATGATTGATCTGGACTTCAGAGCCGATCTGACCAATGATGGATGATCCGAGGCTCTGAAGATGGATCAAAGCTTTCAGTACTGATTGATCAAATCTGTTTGAGTCCTGCTTGGGGTTTGTTTTGTTTCTTGGAAACTTTTTACTAAAGAGATGCAAAGTTTAGAGCAAAGAAGAAGAGAAGAGAAAAGAAGAAGACAGGAAAGTAGAGGAGTGGAAGTCTGAGAAGAGAAGAGAAGAGAAGAGAAGAGAAGAGAAGAGAAGAGAAGAGAAGAGAGGAGAAGAGAAGAGAAGAGAAGAAAGAAGAGGAGAGGAGAGGAGAGGATGAGATGAGATGTAGAGAGAAAAGGAGAAGACAATGAGATGAGATAGGAGAAGAAGTGGACAGGAGAAATTGGGAAGTAAAGAAAGGAAGAGATGAGAAGAAAGGAGATGTAAGGAGAGGAGGAGAGGAGAGGAAAAACAAGAGAGGGGGGGAGGAGAGGAGAGAAGAAAACTGATGAAAGTATAATGTGGGGGAAAAATAAAATAAGGACAAACAGAGCAGAGGAGAAGGGCAAAGACAGAGTAAATGAATGAGAGAGAGAGAGAGAGAGAGAGAGAGAGAGAGAGAGAGAGAGAGAGAGAGAGTTTAAATGCAGGAACCAAACATGAATGGTGTCATGTGTGAAACTGACCCTGATACTGTGGATCAAATCTCTGTAATTGAAACGAGTTCAGAGACACTTTTCCAGTGTGAGGACTCGGGACAGCGCAGTGTCCTGTAATCACAACCCCCACATCCTACATCCACACACACTGATACACTTATCTACACACACTGATACACCGACACACACTGATACACCAACACACTGATACACCGACACACAATGATACACCGACACACACTGATACACCGACACACACTGATACACCGACACACACTGATACACCGACACAGACACACCGACACAGACACACCGACACACACTGATACACCGACACAGACACACCGACACACTGACATACAGATACACTGACATACAGATACACAAACACACACTGATACACCGACACACTGATACACCAACGCACTGATACACTGACACACACTGATACACCGATACACCGACACACTGATACACAGACACACACTGATACACCGATACACCGACACACCGATACACCGACACACACTGATACACCAACACACACTGATACACTGACACACTGATACACATCGATACACCGACACACACTGATACACTGACACACACTGATACACCGACACACACAGATACACCGACACACTGGTACACTGACATACAGATACACCGACACACACTGATACACTGACACACAGATACACTGACAAACTGATACACTGACATACAGATACACAGACACACACAGATACACCGATACACACAGATACACCGACACACACAGATACACCGATACACACATACACCGACACACTGATACACTGACACACAGATACACTGACACACAAATACACCGACACACACAGATACACCGACACACACAGATACACCGATACACACAGATACACCGACACACACAGATACACCGACACACACATACACCGACACACTGATACACTGACACACAGATACACTGACACACAAATACACCGACACACACTGATACACTGAAACACTGGTACACTGACACACAGATACACCAACACACTGATACACCGACACACTGGTACACTGACACACAGATACACCGACACACACTGGTACACTGACACACAAATACACCGACACACTGGTACACTGACACACTGGTACACTGACACACAGATACACCAACACACTGATACACCGACACACTGATACACTGACACACAGATACACCGACACACACTGGTACACCAACACACTGATACACCGACACACACTGGTACACTGACATACTGGTACACTGTCACACTTGTACACTGACACACAGATACACTGGCACACTGGTACTTTGACATACTGGTACACTGACACACTAATACACAGACACTCTAATATACCAACACAGATACACCGACACACTGGTACACTGACACACAAACACACACTGATACACCGACACACTGGTACTAATACACTGACACACCAAATGTCCAAATGTGATCCAGGAACGGACAATTTTTCCCTGCTTCTAATACATCAGCTCTGGGAACTGACTATTCACTTGCTGCCTAACATATCCCACCTATTACCAGACTAAACTAAACTGGTGTCAGTGCTGAACTGGTGGCTATAACGATCACGATACTCTGCCTTAGTGCCACAGATTTCATGCGGTTCAACACCATGTGCTCAGGTTTTGTACACCTGTTCCAGTCCTGACTTCAGTCTTCAAGTCTTCACCTGTATTGTGTTATTATGCGTTATTAAGCTCGAAATGCAAACAGTGTGTGTTTCTTGACGTTGGCACGAGATGGCATGAATCAGTCTGCTGTAAGTGTGTGTTAATTTTGTGTAGAGACCCTGAAGCACCCTGCTGCTGCCGTAGACATTTTTGCTGACTCGATTCTGCATTCAGGAGCCGGGGAAACCTGGCACACACACACACACACACACACACACACAAACACGCACGTCTGCTTCCTTCGCTGCATTTGGAGCTCCAATTTGTGTGTGTGTGTGTGTGTGTGTGTGTGTGTTTGTGTGTGTGTATGTGTGTGTGTACTGCGTGGGCGAGGCAAGAAAGAGAGAGAGGAGTCCCTCAGATGAGAGGATAACTCACACAACCCTGGATTTCCCACCCACCCCGTCCCCTCCCTCCCT
>JAOVVF010000035.1:1837550-1850826 GCA_028565595.1 Duopalatinus emarginatus | reverse complement strand
CATAACATGTGTTCACCATTTTAATTGTAACATTTCACTTTAAAGCCTTATTCATTTACATAGATTAAAAAAATAACTATAAGAAATTAATCATGATTAAATTTTTTAAATCATTTGACAGCCCTAATTTTAATAAATAGTAGGACATGATATATATATATATATATATATAAAATGTCCTACTATTAATTCAAAGCTACTCAGATGTCTGTATTAGCTTTTGCCTTTGCTAGATTTTCACCTATAAGCTTTCAAAAAATAAACAGTTTATGGTAAAATTATAAAAATATTTTTCTAGTTCTCCACTGGTTGTACCACATGACATGGAAAGCATTCCATCCTGACTGTCTCCATAGTAACTATTTTTATTAATATTTAAAAGACATCTAAAATCTTTTCATTCAGCCATAAATATCATTTGTGCTCCTTTAAATAACGCAATATTATGTTTAGTGTTATTTTCTCTTCACTTCAGAATAAAAGTCCCATGTTTACAGTCGCACCACACTGACATTCAAGAACATACAAATTGCTGGACGAAGGTTTTTCAATGATATGAACGACTTTAAGACTATTAGTATTTGTACAATTTGATTTATTTGAACGGTTTAAAACATGAAATCATGCCTCAGTATATTAATCTGTTCATTTACACACAGTTACAGACAGTTGTGCCACCTGACATTCTGGGGGTCTAAAATAAAAACATAAAAAAATATATATTATTAAAATGAACTAAAAAAATTATATACTACTACTACTACTACTAATAACAATAATAATAATAATAATAATAATAATAATAATAATAATAATAATAATAAATTGATTTACATACTATTTAAGTAAATAATATTAAAATAAAATAATATTACTCAGGCACAGAACCTGGGTATGTCATGTCACTGACCCATGTAGGGGGGGTCAATAATACCTTAAAATTTTCTGTACATAACATCTTTTTTCCCCCAAAGGTTTTTCATGTAATACGCTGTCCTGTTGACGTTTGTTCCAATGATTTTCTTGTCTTTGTAAAGATCTAAAATGCAAAATGATGAACGTCTCATTTCATAAATAAGCAAACATCAGACACCACACATGCCTGGGCTGATTGGTGTAAATGGAAAATCATTCCGCTGCTCTCATGAAGACCTGACAGGTTTGTGTGTTTGTTTTTTTGCATCATTATTATTGCCTGTGCGTTCCTGCCATCTTCCTGTTACTCGGTAACGGTAAGACTCGGCTGCTTTCATGACGCTGACAGACAGCGTGTCAAACGTTCCGCTGCACACTTCACACATCGTCACGTCTCGTCTCTAGACAATTTACTCGGGGTGCTGAGACGCCTCGGCTCTCGACATTTAAATCAGATGGAAATAAACAGATGAAGAAACTCAGCTTTCTTATAACACACCTGGTCCAGCGGCAGGTTGCACCGTCTCAGGTTTAATCAGTGAGTGAACGTAGCATGCAAGGAGTAGTAAATTATTCAGTAAAGCGGCTCGGGATTAGAATCAGACATTTTAAAAAAATTTAATGAATATTTGTGTAATAATAAAAAATCGTGGCTCTCCACAGGCTATTAAAACTAAAACAACTGACGTAACCCAATGTATTAATCGTCCTAACTCAATTCTTAATGACACAAAATGGCTGCATGTACACACTGAAGTGCCAGAAAAACTGGTACACCAGTCCAACACTTAGTAGGTCCCCAATTCCACAAGCTTTCAGATTTATTCTGACAGCACTGAACGCCGTACTTTCTGCAGAACGCTCCTCAATTCTGTCATATTCCGACGTGCAGGATGTCAAAAGATTGCAGGACATAAAGGTGTCTCACTCAGAAAGCAGGCAATCATAGCGTCACATGTCAGAGATGTTGGCAGATGTACCAGGGGTCGCATGGAATGCCAGCCTAACAAACCCATCCCATTATAGAGCCATCGACAGCCTGTGTGTTTTGCCTAGGCTCGTCTGTACCAGTTTTTCTGGCACTGTATATCAGTGTTCATACTCTGTACAATCTGGGTCCTGTTTCCTAATATGGTCAGTGCCACCTGTTTGCATGGAAGTTAAATGGTCCAGAAACACCTCTGAATGGAAACCTGTGCCAGAGCACTGACACTGGAGACTCCTTCCCTACATTTTAAATCTCAGCATAATAGATATATGACATATTATAATGCAGTTAGTTCCGACCCTGCAATCTGATTGGCCGAGAGATGTTCCATGAGTGCCGTTATTACACGATTCGGACCGAAGCGCTCCAAATATCACAGCGCCACATACACACGTAACCATATCAACGACACCAGCGTTTATAAACCAAACACCACAGCCATAAAGTTAATAAAGTTAAATAAGACAAAGTTTACTCCTGATATTTCCTCCTCCAGTGTGGATCAGTCTGAACCTTTACTGTCTCTGTACTGAAGATTCACTTCACTGACATGCGGTGAGTTGGTAATAATGAAATGCGACATGTCCGCTTCAGATTGAATGGTGACAACGCCCATGTATATAACGCTAGATGATTTAGAAGCGGACCGTCTGTTCTATTTATCATAAAATCTATAAATAAACGCTGATAAATAAAAAACAGATAATGGTATAATCACAATTATATACTCGAGGGTCGTGCTGTATCGTAATATACTGGCACTGATCTGTACTGATCTACGACCGTAGAACACCAGTGCCAATATCTCACTATACAGCACTCTCTCTTTCTATGTATATCAACCTGTGATTGAATTACTCTTCAAAAACTAATAACCAATCAGAATGGAGAATTCAACAGCGACTTCACAACCAACACCCCTAAACTGACTCAAATTTGTCTATATATACTTACATTCATGGCATTTGGTAGACAGCTTATCCAGAGTGACATACACCAATCAGCTATAACATTAACACTACAAACCCACTGATAGGTGAAGTGAATGATACTGATTATCTTGTTACAGTGGCGTCTGTCAGCGTGTGGGACATATTAGACAGCAAGTGAACAGTCGGTTCCTGATGTTGTTGTGTTGCAACCTGAGTGAACTTGAAGAGCCAAAGTGTCATATGTAGATGACTGGTTCAGATCTCCAACACTGCAGGGCTGCGTCCAAAATCACAGACTTCCATACTGAACAGTACGCGAAAGAAGTACACGAGAACGACCAGTGTGTCCAAATAAGCAGTAAGCGGAAAGTTCCTGGATGACGTACTGCATCTGGAGACATTTCGAAGTATGCGCACTGAGCACACTGTTCTGTGCTAGAACTGTTCTATATCCATAATGCAATATGAGCAGCGCAGATGTTTGGAACTGAAGAGGAGCAATGTGAAAATATTATTATGTTAATAATTTATATTTTAATAATTTCTTCTGAGGTAAAAAAAATAATTCTAAGGTTAAAAAATGTTTGGAACTGAAAAGGAACAATATAAAAATATTATTATTTTAATAATTTATAATTTAATAAGTTCTTCTGAGGTAAAAAAATAATTCTAAGGTTAAAAGATGTTTGGAACTGAAAAGGAACAATATAAAAATATTATTATTTTAATAATTTATAATTTTATAAGTTCTTCTGAGGTAAAAAAATATTTCTAAGGTTAAAAAACATTTGGAACTGAAGAGAAACAATATAAAAATATTATTATTTTAATAATTTATATTTTAATAATTTCTTCTGAGGTAAAAAAAAAATTATTCTAAGGTTAAAAAATGTTTGGAACTGAAGAGGAACAATATAAAAATATTATTTTTAAATAATTTCTATTTTAATAATTTCTTCTGAGGTAAAAAAAAACCCCAAAGGTTAAAAAACGTTTGGAACTGAAGACAAACAATATAAAAATATTATTATTTTAATAATTTCTATTTTAATAATTTCTTCTGAGGTAAAAAATAATAATTCTAAGGTTAAAAAATGTTTAAAACTGAAGAGGAACAATATAAAAAATATATTTATTTTAATAATTTATAATTTTATAAGTTCTTCTGAGGTAAAAAAATATTTCTAAGGTTAAAAAACATTTGGAACTGAAGAGAAACAATATAAAAATATTATTATTTTAATAATTTATATTTTAATAATTTCTTCTGAGGTAAAAAATAATAATTCTAAGGTTAAAAATGTTTAAAACTGAAGAGGAACAATAAAAAATATATCATTATTTTAATAATTTATAATTTTATAAGTTCTTCTGAAATAAAAAAAGGGGGGTGAAGACCAGACAATCTGGTCTTAGATCTGTGCTATACTCTTGGTTCTAGATACCACCGAACACCTTCTGAGGTCTTGTGGAGTTTATGGGTCAGAGCAGCTTCAGTAGCTGTTAAGGCAGACAGCAGGCATCTTATCATCTATACAACTGAGCAGTTGAGGCGTAAGGACCTTGCATAAGGTGCATAAGTGGCAGCTTGGCAGTGCTGGGAAATGCATTCACACCCTGCTGAGCAAAATCCAACATGTTAACCACTGACCTGCCACTTCTCTATGTGTTAATGTCCTGGTCAATAACGCAGTACTGGACTCAATAAAGTAATGAACTCTTTTGAACCCTACTGTAGATTTTGAGCTGTGTGCTCCTTATTCAGTGTGTATGTGTGTGTGTGTGTGTGTGTGTGTGTGTGTGTGTGTTTGCAGAGGTCGAACCCTATCCCACATGTCCTACGCTGGGCTGAGTCTATTTTTAGCTACGAGCAATAGCTCCTGGGAGCGATCCTGAGATGTGTGTAACTCCTGCATATTTGTTCTGTGATATTCGTCCTGAATCTAAATGAAACCCGGCTGATATGGGTAAGGTCATGACTTTTGTTTCACAGCAAAAAAACATGAGGGAAAAAAACCTCGGCTCGGGGTTCATGAGGTTTGTACTAAAATTGTGACTGCATAATTGAGAGTGAGGGAACATCAAGGCTAAAAAAAATGCAGAAGGTGAATGGAGGATGTGAAGCTTGTTTACTTTGTTAAAGTGAACCACTCATTGACCACTGTGCGTGCACACAGAAGAATCTGACCTCTGCTTTAACCCATCTGTACAGGGGCAGCCATGGCCCAATGGTTTGGTTCTAATGACCAAAAGGTCCCGGGTTCGATCCTCGCTCAGGGCAAGACGCGAGGTCAAGTCACCTAACCCCCCCAACTGCCCCCTGGGCGCTGTGGTTTGGGCTATCCACCCCCCCCCCCACCCCTCAAATGGGCAAGTGTGTATACTGCCCCCTAGTGTTCACTGGTGGGTTAAATGAGATCACATTCCAGGCAAAACTAGGCAAATAGTTCACTTTCACTTTCAAACGCACACACTAGGGGGCAGTGAACACACTTATCCGGAGTGCTGGACAACCCTATCCATGCTGCCCAGGAGGTTAGGTGCCTTGCTCAAGGACACTTCTGTTGTCAGACTGGTTCCTTAACCACAAGCCTACAACAAGACTCCAGAAACAGCCAAAAAAACAGCTAGTTTCTCAACCCAAGGTCTCAGTTTTCATCCTGTCTTTCCTCAGATTTGGGCATCTCACCAAAAACCTGGTAATTGGACAGTGAGGTACATAGAATTAAGATGGATGTTGTGTTATCAGCGAGTGGAAGTGAAACCCAATATTTGGCTTGTTGGACGAATCCAAAAACCATAACCCAAGTCCAGGATGGCAGGAATACCCCCCAGACAGGGCGCCAATCCATCACAGGGTACCACACAGACATAGACGTTCACTCGCACACTGACACCTAGGGCAATTTAGCCCACCTTCTTCACCCACCCTGTGTGTATTACGGGAGGTTGGAGGAAACCGGAGTACCTGGCAAAAACCCACATGAACACGGAGAGAACACACCAAACTCCTCACAGACAGAGACCAGAGTGAGGACCAGGTCTCTGGGGGTTGTGGAGCACACACACTACCTGAGGCACCACCTGGTAATCAGTAACCAATATCGTGATGTGGCCAAAAGTCGAAAGCTAGTTAAACGAGGAAGCAAAAAACCAAGGTTTGTGTATGACTTTGTGATGATACATTGACACAACAGGGTGTACGTGTAGGCAGACAAACTAATCGACACAAAACAGGTGAACACAATCAGGTAGCAAACCAATAACTGGACTAGGTAAAAAACAGATACTAAAACAAACCAGTGAACACGGTGGTTCTTGTTATACAACATTACGCATCTGTTGGATCCAAAGTTCTCCAATCATCAATGACATCAATGATCTTAACCAATCAGATTCCTCTTTCTCGTGCTTTCTCTTCCTGTACTTCCTGTGCTACTTCCTTGCCAGGTGATACACATCACATTGTTAGAAATATATCGACTGTCAAGGTTTAGACACGTGTCCTCAGCATGGTGCGTGTCACAAAGCCGCTTGACACGGGTGCCGCGACCTTTGACCTCTCACCTTCTGCAGAAGGTCAATCTCCTGCTGCTTGGCACTGAGGACGGCCAGGGCCTGTTCATGTTCCAACTCTAACTGCTGCCGCCTCTCAGCAGCCTCGCGCATATGCTGCAGGACAGACAGACAGACAGAGAGAGGGAGAGAGACAGAGAAAAAGAGGGAGAGAGAGAGAGTGAGATGTCAGCAGGAGGACAAGAGTCACGGATCTGAGGAACAATGAGAAAAAGATGAACAAACAGAAGGAATGATGGGTATAGAAACGGAGACGGGGGCAGGTGACAGCGAAGACAAATAGCTCTGTCTCTTAGTGAGTCAATGATGATGAAGTGATTCTTAACCCACACACTCAGAGCGTTTTCCAGCCCTCCTGAAATGCCAGCAGAATCATCTCCAAACGCCTGTGACTGTGTCTCCATCATCCCATCTACATCTGCCACTTAAACCTGTTCGTTTCACACACTCATCCGTCTCTCCGCATTCCACAGAAGTGGAGCAGAAGACACTCAAGCTCTCTTCTGAGCTCTCCATCTCAACCACGATCGCTGTTCTAATTGTCCCGTGTTTATTACTACATAATAAAGTCGAACCATAGAGTCCTTCACGTAGGAAAGGCGTGGCACTACTCAGGGACAGATTCGCTAAATGAACTTGTTTTTCCATAAGCCATTTTGTAATGAAATAGCATGAAATGAAAGTCTTGGAAAGTTTTGGAACAGCGCCACCTTCAGGAGACTAAGCTACATAGCCAAGATGGCTGTCCTCATAACGTCATAGCGTTTAAGAAGAAGAAGTAGGGTTTAGGGTAGGAGCTCAGGGTCGGACATGACACTGCGCCCCGGAGCTTTGCTCAAGTTATAGCTTGGTGGTGCTGGGACTTGATCACATGACTTTCTGATCAGTAACCCAGAGCCTTAAACACCGAGCCATCACTGATTATGTTTTAAAAAAAAATAAACACCAGAAACCACCATTTCAGTAAAGGGGTGTGGAGTGTGATAGTCTGTCACAGATCAGCTGTTTAACCCTTGTTTTAGGTTTCAGGGACGTTACAGGGCAGCAGCACTTCCCCCAGGTCCCCCCCAAGTTTCATTACACTGTGAATATCTTTTAATATAAAAGAGTATAAATAAGATAAACTATCGACAAGTGTTTTACGACAATTTAAATAATAATGTGGGGTAGGAGGTCAGTCAAAAGTTTGATGGCGGGGGTGGGGGGGTGGTTGGGGGTGCAGTCCTGCCAAAAACAGGTCTGACAAAATCAGTGTTTTTATATGTGTTAAAAAATAAGCTATTAAAGATATTATAATGGAATCCACAAGGGTAAGAATAATAATACAAATAAATTATAACAATACCAATAATAATAAAATGACAAATCTAAAATATAAATTTATAGGAATAAAAGCAAATATAAATAAATACAAGATATAAAAATAATATTAATAAATATTTTAAAAAATAGATTACATTTTATGTATTCATTATATATATATATAAAAATAGAATACATTTTAAATAAGACAACAATGAGGCATTTTCAATTAAATTATCCTTTTTTTTACATATATGGAAATGAAAACAAGGATGGAAAGAAGGTATGGAGATGTCAGTTGAGAGCCTCCACTGATGTCTGAAATATCACACAGCACAGCTACTAAACCTGATTTTATCACTAGATGTAAAGTACATTAGAAAATATGGACATGTATACAGTCCACTCTTACATACCTAGAGGGGTATTTTTATTACGTGGAGCAGCAGAGCAGACGACTGAACTATCCATTAACACCTATAGAGTAGATTCTGCTCAATGCCTTTTTGTCATGATAACAAATACAAATCTTAATTAAAAACAGTTATTATGATGATATAATAATAAACACTGAAGTGTCAGAAAAACTGGTACAGACAAACCAATGCAAAATATATATAAAAATACATAAACACAACACTTTTACTTTTGAATTGAACTCAAAGATCTGAGTTTCCTATGTACACAAAAGTTCTTTTTCTCTTAAATATTGTTCACAAATTTGTCTAAATCTGTGTTAGTGAGCACTTCTCCTTCTCCTTCTCACAGGTGTGGCATGTTGGCATGCTGACTGCAGGAATGCCCACCAGAGGGCTGAATGTCAACGCTGTGAATCGAGTGGCTCATGGTGGCGGTTGATCTCGTCACGGTATCTTAAATGCACCTAAAATGCACGTTGTCCATTATGCCTGCCCATACCATAACCCCACCGCCACCACCACCATGGGTCACTCCTGCAGACAGCATGCCGATTACACGCTCTGTCAAAACCTGTAACATCTGTGGAATTGTGCTGTGATAAAACTGCACATTTTAGAGTGGCCTTGTATTGTGTCCAGCCTGAGGCTCACCTGTGTAATAATCCTGCTGTCTAATCAGCATGTTGATCTGCCACACCTGTGAGGTGGATGGATTTTCTCAGCAAAGGAGAAGTGCTCACTAACACAGATTTAGACAAATTTGTGAACAATATTTGAAAGAAAAATTCAAAAGATTTTTTTGTGTGTGCATAGAAAAAGTCTCACATGTTTGAGTTCAGCTCATGAAAAATGGGAGCAAAAACAAAATTGTTGCGTTTATATTTTTGTTCAGTGAACATAGCAACACTACTTATGTACACCATTGGTTGCAGCCACCGGTGTTTATATAAAGCGGACGACATCTAACAAAGCTTCTTAACAGTATAGGGTTTGTTTAGTTGCCATTCCATGGGACCCCTGGTACATCTACAGACATCTCTGACAGGTGAACACTGTGTGTGACGAGTTACACCGGTTCATGTCCTGTATTCATTCTGATTGGTTTGTCCTCTTCTAACAGGACAACGCACCACCACACACGTCTAGACACGTTTGTCGTTTTGCATGTCCCACCTAAATCACTAGATCGCAGTACTGTAGACTGTTCTGGAGAAAGTATAGTGTTCATTCCGCAAACTTTCGGAGTCCATGCCCAGTCATATTTCTGCAGTCCTATGCTCCCGTGTGTGACCTATCAAATATTAATGTGGTATACCAGTTTTTCTGGGACTTAAGTGTATAATATAATATAATATAATACAATATAAACTGACAATTAAATGCAAATGAAATGTTCACCTGCTGGATAATGATCAGAGACTAGAAGATTAATCAGCGTCAGGGAAAAAAAGGCCAGCCAGGTCAATCTCACCAAGCGGCCCTTCAGTTCACATAAGGTCTATTTACAGCATGAATTACATCCATAATTGATGAGGCGTCATTCCGAAGGCTCTCCTATGGTTAAGTGTGTATAATTTTTTGCTCACTCCGAGCCGGACCGTTTCTCAGATTAGGATCTGTACCGTTCTATCAGAGCTGCTGATATACAAAACACCTTGCGACCAATCAGAATTAAGAATTTAAAGCAACACAGTGGACGCCAGAGTGACGTGAAAGTCGTAAGTTACGATACGGTTACCGAATAAGGAGTGGGTTAGTGAGAAGGTGGAAGGGACGGAGAGGACGCCTCTTACCTTCAGCACCTGCTCTAGGTTCTCCAGCTTGCCTTGGAGCTGAGTCCTCTCCCACAGAGCACAATCTCTCTCCACAGTCACTGCACACAGAGCCTCCCACAGGCGCTCATACTCATACTTCACCTGCACAGAGAGAGAGAGAGAGAGAGAGAGAGAGAGAGAGAGAGAGAGAGAGAGAGAGAGAGTGTTAAGGGAATGGAGAGAAGAGGTGTGTGTGTGTGAGAGAGAGGGAGGAGACAGAAAGAGTAAGAGAGAATCAGAGAGACAGCAAGAGAGAGAGAGAGAGACAGAGACAGAAAGAGAGGGAAATATAAAGAGAGAGAGAGACAGAAAGAGAGTGAAATATAAAAAGAGAGCGTAAGAAGAGGTGTGTGAGAGAGAGGGAGGAGACAGAAAGAGAGAATCAGAGAGACAGCAAGAGAGAGAGACAGAGACAGAAAGAGAGTGAAATATAAAGAGAAAGAGAAAAAAGAGGTGTGTGTGAAAGAGAGGGAGGAGATAGAAAGAGAGGGAAATATAAAGAGAGAGAGTGAGAAGAGGTGTGTGTGAAAGAGAGGGAGGAGACAGAAGGAGAAAGACAGAATCAGAGAGACAGCAAAAGAAAGAGAGAGAGAGAGAGAGGGAGAGAGAGAGAAGAGGAAGGAGACAAAGAGAGAGACAAGAAGTGAGGGAGAAAGAAGGATGGAGAGAAAAATTGTATGTGTGTGTGTGTGAGAAAGAGGAGAAAGAGAGAGTGAGAGGAGGAGTGATGGTGTAAGAGAAACAGAAAAAAGAGCCAGAATAAGACAGAGAGAGACGGACACAGACATAGACGAAGACCAGGGACAGAGCGAAACAGGAGAGAGAGACAGTAAAAGAACGAGAGAGCAAGACAGAGACAGAGAGAGATAAAACAGAGAGAGTGGAGAAAACAGAATTAAAGGGAGGAAAGAGAAAGAAAGAGAGAGTGAGAGTCAGAGACCGATAAAACAGAGTGAGGGAAATGAGTAGGCAGAGAGAGAGGTGGAGAGAGAGAGACACACAGAGAGAGAGAGAGAGAGAGAGAGAGAGAGAGAGGTGGAGAGAGAGAGAGACACACAGAGAGAGAGAGAGAGAGAGAGAGAGAGAGAGAGAGAGACAGAGAGAGAAAAAGACAGAGGAGAGAGGGGAAAATGAGCGTGAGAAAGTAGACAGTGAGAAAGAGAGAGGTAGAGAGGTGGAGAGTGGTAGAGAGAGTGGTAGAGAGAGAGTGAGAGAGAGAGAAAGGGGAGGATAAAGGTGGAGGTTAACATTGCTCAAATTGTCCCTTATTTCCGCTCATTACTTCGTCCATTCACTACATCTCTGTCTCTCTGGACTCTGAGCAGTGGCATTTCCCTCGAGTCAGGAGGTGATGAAAAAAATCCCTCCAGTTACCCCCATTACAGAACGGATGGAAAAAGAACGAGGGATTTCATGGTGGGACGACACACAGGTGTGACACTACACGGTTTCATCAGATCACATATACAATTACTGTGCTTTACGATATAAATGACATCACCGGTGGTGATATTTATGGTATTTAAAGAGCAGTGCACTGGGCCTTTATGACACATTTATAACACATTCATAAACAGTGTGTAATGACCGTATTAGGAACCAGACTGAAGTGTGAGAAAAATCAGCACAGACGAGTGTATGCAAAACGGTGGCTCCATAATGGTATGAGGTTTGTTTAGCTGGCATTTCACAGGACCCCTGGTACACCTACAAACGCTATTCCACTCATCTGAGTTTGGGACCGTTCTACAGGAAGTATGCTGTTCATCATGGTACCTAGTATTAGACTGGTGTACGGTGGTTAGCCGGTGCTTTTTGCGTATTCTCAGTGAGATACGTAAGGTATAACAGAAGCTCTGTAATCCTTAGCGGTGTATTTTCAGCCATTAGCGAGCTCATCCTCTGGCTGAATTCCGCCAGGTGCAGGTGTCGATCTCACTCACGGTTCATTTCCTTACACGATGTCGCAGCCTCACACTCACAGTCGGTTTTAATGGCTGGATCAAGATTCTCTAACCTCGTTGACGTCTCTCATACTGACTTCTGGAAATCAATCAGAAAGGGGTTCTCCGGGCCCAGACGGCTTTCCAGACTCCGTAATAAGTTTCCACTGTACAAAAAAAAAATGTACTGAACTAAAAATAGGACTTCCCTCTTTCAAGTGCACTTAGAAGTGCTTGAAAGCAGAGACGGCAGGAGGTTCAGGTTCCCTATTGATCAGGGAGTAAGTGATGATAAAAGAGCTGGGACAGACACACGCATACACACACACACACACACGCGCATACACACACACACACACACACACACACACACACACACACACATACACACACACAGCTGATCCGAATAGCCTTATTCCAGAAACTTATTTCAAATGTATTTAAAAATAAATTAAAGATTTGGGTGAAAGATTTCAGGGAGGGGGTGAATACTTTTGCAAACCTAGCCAGTAAATTAGGTTTAACTGATAAGAAGGTCACAGCGAATAGACGGCATACACCTGATAAAGATCTATGAAGAGCAAACATCTCGAGCAATCCTGACGCTGGTATATGGATGGATAGGTTTTACTTTTAAGAACATTAAAGGGAGGGAGGTTTTAACCTCCACCGCCTGCCTCCAACTGTTCAAAGCGAAGCTGCATCTGTTCTTCTCGAGGAATCATCCAGTGTCCCGATAGCAAATGTTCAAAATGTGTGGAGCGAGTGGCTCCGGAAAACAAGAAGCGTCACTTGTTATCGTGTAGGAATTCAGATATGGTGCCACGTTTTCTCCAACAGTCTGTCGGGCAACAGTTAACTTTTTTAAACTGTTTTTAAACTTGTCATTTTTTGTACTGATAGAGTACTAATAGAGTACTAATAGAGTTCTGATAGTGTACTGATAGAGAACTAATAGAGTACTAATAGAGTACTAATAGAGTACTGATAGAGTACTGATAGAGTACTAATAGAGTTCTGATAGTGTACTGATAGTGTACTGATAGAGTACTGATAGAGTACTAATAGAGTTCTGATAGTGTACTGATAGAGAACTAATAGAGTACTAATAGAGTACTGATAGAGTACTGATAATGTACTGATAGAGAACTAATAGAGTACTGATAGAGTACTAATAGAGTACTAATAGAGTACTGATAGAGTACTGATAATGTACTGATAGAGAACTAATAGTGTACTGATAGAGTACTGAGAGAATACTGATAGAGTACTAATAGAGTATTGATAGTGTACTGATAGAGTACTGAGAGAATACTGATAGAGTACTGATAGAGTACTAATAGAGTACTGATAGAGTACTGATAATGTAGTGATAGAGTACTAATAG
>JAOVVF010000035.1:1727548-1735048 GCA_028565595.1 Duopalatinus emarginatus | reverse complement strand
CCAAATCACAGCCGTGATGTAACTTGCGATAACACACTCCCTCCCATGTTCTATTACTTAAATATTACGCTGCAGTGTCATGATAGTGCTATCTACCTTCTTCTGCATACCCCAGCACACAGAAAAAAAAGTGTGTGTCAACCATGGGCAGCATGGGCAGATTTGTTGCTTGGCTGTGGCATCATCTGGATTTATTTTAGGCATACACAGTAGTATTATTGTTATATATATATATATATATATATATTTATTTATTTTTTTTGATGAACAGATTTCACAATCAGTTTTTTGCCAGTTGATTGCTGATTACTTTGCTTTCAAGTATTTGATCATTTCCAAATAATAAAAAAATAATTTATGCAAATGATGCTTTGACTAATTAAATATGCACAAATGTGCAGAATTAATAAAATAAAAATCTCTGCTTTGGATGAGCAAGACATTAACAGAATATCATTTTTGTATTATCTTTTTTCCTGTTATTATACGTTATTTTAAAAATTAAACGCCATGTAGTGCCAGGTAAAGTGGTACAGACAAGCCAATGCAAAATACATAGGTTGGTGTTGGCTCCATAATGTTATTGGGTTAGCTGGCATTTCACGAGACCCGTGGTACATCTACAAACGTCTTTGACAGGTGAACACTGTTTGTGCTTCCTTTCTGACAAGTTGATGAGTCATCACACATGTCCAGAGATGCCAAATGATAGTTAGAGGAACACTCATCTGGGTTTTGTCATTTCCACATAAATCACCAGATTTTAGCGTTATCTATCATCTGGGATGCCATGCAAGGCACAGAGGAAGACAGAAATCCTACACCTCAGAATACAACAGAATTGTGGAGCGTTCTGCAGGAAGTGCGAGTCCTGTAAAGATAAAAATGGTCCAGCTGCTCCCTTTGACGATGCTCAAAGCCCAACGTGTACACAGAGCCCTTTGTGCTTTAAGTACGGCTTGACTTGACCCACCAACATCCAGGACACACACAGGAGGTAAACACTTAGACTTTTCTCAAAACGTCTCAAAAAGCAAAATCACTCGCTGTCTTCAAGACACGGCTCTTTTGAGAGTAGCTAATGGTGCACTAACTCAATTCAGCACTACCTTTGCACTCACTGTGATTGTATTTACCATCTTGTTTTCTTCACAGGTTTTACATCATTTAAGAGTACTTTCAGGTTACAGAATTTGCTTTTCTGGTCCTTTTTGTATTAGACCCTGTGGCTCAAGAACTGAATTTTTGGTGAACTAGCACTAGCTTTGAATATTTAAAGTTAATGACTTGGCATTTTTGTAAATGTAAATGTAAACTTGTCATAATAAAAGCAATCAGCTGGTAAAGATTGATTGCGACAAATTATTGTTTTTAAAAAGCATCTATTTCACCCTGCTTTGAATTGTGAAAACTGATTATAAACCTAGAGCGGTCTTGACTTCTATAAATTCAGTACTGCAACACTTCTGTGCAGAAATCCAGCTTTCATAAATGTGATTTTTTTTAATAACGCAGCTAAATACGATACGGTAAGTCATGATGAAAGGACTGGAAATTGTAATAACTTTCATTATTAAATGTAATATTCAGCAGTGACACGCCTACACCTTACTAAGCAGCTACATTACTTGCAGCAGCTAAATCGGACTTTATCCAAAGAAACCTGGTTATTTCCCATTAGTCTCTTATTGGAAATCTTGAAATTAATTACAGCACTGAAACTCTTAGGTAACCTCAGAAATATGACTGAACATGCCACAGGAAAGATATTTCACATTTCTGCCTTGAAAGGGTTGAGCTGAGCCGTTTTCCGATACGCTTCCATCCATTATGCTAAGTAGCTGCAACCTTCTACCACACACACACTTCAAAACAGAGGGGGAAACGGTGACAAAGAATTCATTCGAAAAAAAAAAGGGGGGTTCCACATGTCAAAATGTTAAACTATCCCTTTAAGGTGTAGATGGATATCATAAAACTTGCGCTGGCGGCTGCACTGCCAGTACACACTTAGATTGATACTGGTAATATTTCCTCTGCTGCCGAGAGTCTTATTTCCTCCATTAATTATCTTGTGCAGTCTTTTTCACTCTCTATGCACTCTTCTTTCCTGCTCCTTTGCCTTCAATCTTTCTGTCCCAACCCCTCTTTCAATCTCTCCCTCTCGGTTTCTCTTCGGCCCCTCTGGGATCCTTCGCTTATTCCATCACTCATTTTAAAATTCAATTCGGCCTTTTGTGCACTGTTTACTAATATGACTAATACAATCAAAGGAGATTACCTCACGTGACTGTTAAATTTCTGTGGGGAGGAAATGCGGTGATGGTTTATTTGCTGTTTGGCTCGGCTTCCCCGTATCTCATGGGTCATGTGTGAAACCTCAGCACACACCTCGACCTCGGAATGTAATCAACAGTAAACAAACTAATACCCATTTTCATTAACATGAGCCTGACACGCAAAGTCCCTTGATCTATGAAATGATAGGGTTTTGAGAAAAGCAGGAGCCTGCAGAGACAGTGGAGGAGGAACTATTCAACCAGGACTGGATTAAGAAAGTAAATCACAGCATTTACTGCATGGATGTATGACTCACACACTGAAGACTTGTAAATGTGTCTGCCGTCTTGTCTCAGTAATTGTTGTAATGTCTTGCAATGTTTACACGGAAGTCCATAAAGTCTATGTAGCTGTGCTGTTTTAGGTAGTACAGTGGTTATGTGGGAACACTGTTTGGTTTTTACTTTGTCCTGTAATGGGCATAGTTAAAAAGTCACATGTGTGTAGTTTTCAGTTCACAAAGACTCACATGGAGCCAGTGTATTAGTTTATATACAACAGTTTCTATTGAGGATGATTCAATACTGCAAAGGGTAACAAGCACTCAATACTTCAGAAACTTAACACAATCCAAGACTGTATATGTTTAGCAAGTATCAAATAATTTAGAATTGTAATATTGATAAAAGTTTAATATACACAAGTTTAACAAGTACAATACTTCAGAAACCTAACACTATCCTAACCTTACACTATCCTACACTTCAAAAACCTAACCCTACTACAGAAGTTTAACATGTATGAACACTTTAGAAATTTAACACAATCCAATACTGCTGGAGTCTAACAGGTGTCAATACTTCAACAATATCCAATACTTTAGAAACTTAACACTACCCAATACTTGAGGAACATGACACTATCCGATACTGCAGAAGTTCAACAAGTATTCAGTAATTCGGAATTGTAACAAGTGTCAAACTCTGCTTTAGTTTAAGTATTTAATACTTCTAAATCATTTTCAATATACAGAAGTTACAGAAGAACAATACTTCAGAAACTTAACACCATCTAATACTACAGAAGTTTAACAGGTATCAGTACTCTGAAAACCCAACACTAACTAATAATTTAAGAAACCTAACACTACTAAAAAGTAGTAAACAACAAACAAATCAAGTAACAAGCTTAACATTATCCAATACTTCAGGAACTTCAGAATTGTAACAAGTATCCAGTACTTTAGAAACTTAACAATACCCAACACTGCTGACATTTAACAGGTAAGGTTAAGTATTCAGTACTTCAGAAATGTATTCAATATGCAGAAGTATTCAATATTGCAAAAACATAAGCATGCAATAATAAAGGAACTTAAGTACTGAATAGTCCCGAAGTTTAACACTTAAGATACAGAACACTCTTCAATAAAATTCACACTAGCCAATACTTCAGAAAAACCAGATGACTCAATACTGGAGAAGTTATTATCAATTATTCAATAATGCAAAACTGTAAGTATTCAGTACTGCAAGCAGTTAAGGATCCAATACTGCAAAAAACGTAATACGTATTTAATACTGCAGAAAATTCAGACACTTCCATGTATTTGGTCATTATTCAGACGTTTTCTTGCTTAAACACTGACTCAGCACAAGTAAAACTGTAAAGTAAAACTGTCTAAACTCTATGCGATATGTACTATGACTTCTGTGCTACTGTACCTCCAGCTGTAACAATCTTCTTATACTCGATTATTCTAAATTTCTCACACATGCAATATTCAATACTGCTGAAATAAAAACCGTACAGATTAACACATGACTTAATAAAAACGCAAATAGAAATCCATTTAATATCACAGAAACTTAAAACGAGTTTCATTTCAGTGCCACAAATCTAACCGCAGTGATAATTGTAGACACTGCAATACTTCATTGCCAGCCCCAAAAAAATAGATTTCTTTCATTTCCTACGTTTGTCTTCATTCGCTTTGTTCCACAGCTCTCCTTTCTCTCTGAAGAAGTACAGGATTATATCACAGGTTACCTTTATTGCAGAATCTCTATCACTGTTTTATCACCTTAGCCTTGAGCAGAGCAACACAGCGCTGGCCTCAGCCCAAACCGTAACACATCACATCACTATGCCTTTCCACTGTGTGGACATCCAGGAGAAAGAAAAATAAGCCTTAACGTATGGCTAAGAGGTGAAATAAAACAAAAAAAATCATGAATCAGGGAACAGGAGAGATAACAAGAAACAATGCTGGATGGAACAAAAGAAGGAGGTGATAAGTCACTTAAAATCGATCTCTTGTTTTGGGGTAAAAATGTAGCCTGGTGACGTATCTTATCTCCTCTTGCACTTGCATCTGTCTACACGTCTGTAAGCTACGCAAAGCCGCGCCTAATAAAAAACAGCAGTAAAGGATTCAACCAGACAGGCGCTGGTAATTTACTACTTGATTGATGACAACATGACGTTTTTGATCCCCTTCCGTTTTTATTTTAGGAAATTTGCCTCTGTAGACCATCACAATGGAGCTGAAATGAAGCAATCAATCGAGATGTGACTGAAGTGTACACCTGCAGCTTTAATTCAAAAGGTTTAACAAAAACACTACTTTAAGCATTTAGAAATTACAGGCTGACAGCCTTTATTTGTATACTGGATCAAAAGTAATCGGACAGTGGGTTACTAAACAGCTTTATGATCATGTGGTTCCCTCATTATTCCCTCCTTAACAGATTAAGAAGACTGAAGTTGATTCCAAGTGTTTAAGGGCTGTTCATGGTAATTCTCAATATGCAGTCCGTTTCGAATCTACTGTGGTGAACTGAGAAATAATAAGAAGAACAAAAACCCACAAAGATCGCTGTACAAATATAATAAACGTACAACATATAAACGTCTTACAGAAAATATTTCAACATAAATGTTTTTCCTTTGCATTTGTTGTTGTCCAGTAACTAAACTTCCAGTTATCAGGTAACACGGTGATTGATGGTGTTCTTTAGGCTGCTATAACCTAGGCCTGGACAATAATTCAATATCGGTATTTATCACGATAAGAAAAGTTTTGATTACGCTAATATAATTTTTGCGGTATTTCAATATTTATTATTTACAGCATCTGTCACTGACATGAGTTTATAACAGCATGGTGGCATTAGTTTACTCCAGTTAGGCCTCTGTAGCTTAGCTACATCAGTGCGTGGTGATGCAATCACAAGCATGCTGGGCTAGGCTAGACTAGGCTAGGCTTGGCTTGGCTCTAGCACGGGACATGCTTGATGCATTTTTGGGTACAGACTTTCATTGTAGGGATTCTTGGCAGTTTTTGAGGCCTTCAAATTATTGTTTATATCGATATTGAAATTATATCGCATTGACTGAAATTAAGGAATATATGGCAATATAAATTTTGGCCATATCGTCCAGCACTATCATAACCTCATCATACGAAAATGCTTTTAACCTCTGAAAGAAGCTGTACAACTTGTGTCCTCCACAGATCCATTTCTGGGCACACCGCCACTATCTCAGCATTCAATCTCAAAGTATTTTTGAATCTGAAAGGCACATTTTGGTAATTTATGAACAACAAAGCCTGAAGGATGCGAAACACTCTGTTTTTTTTTCTGCTATTGTTTCTATACAGTCATCAAAATTTGGTCCAGAACATAAAACTTGATGTAATGTAAAACCGGAGTGTGATGATTTCCCACGAGATGCATTGTTTGCTAAAACAATACAAAAAAAAAATACAAAAGAAAGGAAAAGAACCATAAAGGAGAATAATAGACTACAGTGTTATCAGTCATGGATGGAAAAAAGGAAAGGCAATCAGAGTCAGAAAATGAAAAGATAAGCAACTTCAGATGAACAACTTTCAGCAGTTCAAAAAACTTCATTAGACTCAAGCAGGTAAATGATGCATGGACGCTCAGTTAATCAGAAAGCCGCCATGTGAGACGTTTCCGTTGGTAACGTATGGAAAATAAACACTTTCACAAATGAAGCATTGACTGAATGTAATATATAAAAGTCATCCGTTTCAGTGTCATGTCTTTTTTTATGATTTTTAATGATTTATGCAACTTAGACACGACACCATGGGAAGGCTGATGGAAAAAAACGTTGACCTAAAGTATGAATATTTAAACAGATATTCATAACTTTTCTTGTATATTAAATCAAATATAATCCAAGTACAGAGTTGGCTAATAAATGTATGCCTAAGAATAATTCGAGCGATCTTTAATACACTTTAATACTCTTACTTACACTTACAAAGCTCTGAATAACCTCACTCCTCTTTATCTGTCTGATCTTCTCCTTCCCTATAAAACTTTTCACACTTCTTCAGCTCGATGACTCACCATTCACCCTCCCAACCCTTTGCTTTTGGTAACTGTGCATTCTCTAGATAGGCTCCTTAACTCTGGAGCTCTCTTCCACCTCTGGTCCAACAATCCAATTCTCTCACCAGTTTTAAATCTAACTTTAAAAAAATAAATTAATAAATAAAAAATACACCTTGTATCGCTTCCTTATCTTCTTATAACCTAAAGCACTTCTTAACGTTGGGTTCTTGAAAAGTGCTATATAATAATAATGTATTATATTAATAATAATAAAATAAAATGAATACGCTTATTATTTATTTAAGATTATTAAACAAGACAAATTATTTTTATGTATACTAGCTATACTAGTATATTAGCTACATAAATACAAATTATTTAGATATAGACAATATATATGTAAATTATAAATACAATTAATATGATTAACAAAATGACACAAATTAATTCAACCTAAAATAAACTAACATTGCTGAACTGAATGATAATAGAAATAATAATAATAATAATAATAAAGTACACTGAAGTGTCAGAAAATGACTCTCCCATTCAGAAAGCAGCATAAGGTGCCTAACTGGGCAGCGTCTTTATTTTAATACAATTCTGAAGACATAGGGACATGTATCCTTCTCACTGAAGGCAATCCCGTCATGCAGTTCACCAGCTTAGAGTTCCAGTGCTCAGTTTTAAAAACACGTCAGACGGACATCGGGAGACGCCTCAGGAGACGAGTTTGTGTACAAATGCAAGTTATTTTTTATTATTTCATCAACTTCACTATGTTGTCCAGCTGCTGCGTGTATTTATTTTAATGAGCATGTTTTAGATTGTTTTAAGTTGTTTTCAACAG
>JAOVVF010000035.1:1671403-1705871 GCA_028565595.1 Duopalatinus emarginatus | reverse complement strand
GTGTGTGTGTGTGTGTGTGTGTGTGTCAGTCAGTCGGACCGGGCTAGTGAGTCGTACTGACATTCTGACAAGCGGTTATCGGGCTGAAAAATATTCACACTGACCTTGGGAAATGAAAAGATGATTCAGTGCATTATTTCGTTCCATTACTGATAACTCGACGCTTTGAGCTGGTTATTAATGTGCGTTTGGTTTAAAACGGGTTTCAGAAAGTGACTCGCCGTTTCAAAAGCTTTTCACACCTACTAATTAATGCTGATGTATAATGTATGGAAATATATGCTGGGTGTGTGTTTAGTTTATTAAATATATATTTTACTGAACAACTTACAGACTTTTACAAATTCCTAACAAACTTACTTTTGCCACAGGAATCACCACAAACCTCTTCTATCCTTTCTCTCTCTGTATCTCGCTCTACTGTTCTATGTCTGTCTCTCAATCGGGCCATTTTGCTCACCCTCTCCACCTTCCACTCTGTCTCCTTGCCAGTCTTTCTCTCTCTCACACACTTTCTCCATCACTCTTTATCTGTTTGCAGTCCCCTGTTCTTACACTCACTCTTTCTGTCTCTCTCTCCATCTCTATCCTTTTTTCAGTCTCTCTGTCTATTTCTCACTCTTTCCTCTCAGTCCATGCTCTCAGTGTGTACACATACTTCAATTTCTCTTCTTTTAGTATTTTTCTCCTTCTCAGTCTTTGTCTCGTTCTCTCTCTTTTCTCTTTGTCTTCCCTACCCTAATCATCTTCTCAATCCCTCACTTTTGTCTCATCTGCCATTCTCAGTCCATCACTCTCAGTCTCCACATGGCTCGATCACTCTTTCTTTCTTCTTTTCTATTTTACAGCTTCTTTCTTCTTTCTCTATTCTCTTTCTCTTTTCTCATCCTCCTTCTCTCTCTCTCTCTCTCTCTCTCTCTCCCCTTTTCGCTTTTCCTCATCACTCTTTCAGTCGGTGTTCTCTCTCTCTCTCTGCCCATCGCTCTTACTAATTAGTTTGCTTTCAACTTTCATTTCTACTGTCTCCACACGTCTCAATCTCTTTCTTTCCGTCTCATTCTCTCTCTCTCTCTAACCTTTTCCTCCATGGCACTCCTTCTGTCTGGCTGTCCTGTCTTGGCTCAGTCTCTCTCTTTGTGTCCCTTTTTCTCTCTTTGTTTCCCCTTGTATGTGTCTATCCATCTCCCTCTTCCTTTCTTTTCTTTATTCTATATAAGGATTGTATTTAGCAGCTATACAAGGACACACAATATTAAAAATCCCTCTCTAATAAAGTTAATAGAATTATCATGAATAGACGATGCCGCACAGTGTTAGTGCTGCTCTGGTTCGCCAATGAAACCTTTACTAACCATATTCATGTGTTGTGATAATTTGAAGCAGTCTCAGGCTTTCTATGCCATGGGGACTTTGGAAACCTTTACATTAAACCGCTTTCACAACCGAGTCACACTGTGCTGCCGCAGTTATAATTTTTATTTTTTTTTACTGTAGTACTGACCAGTCAATATAAACCTGACCAATGACCTGAGCTGAAAAAGACTGACATCATGATAATGATATAGGAAAAAAAAACAACAAAAAAAACAACAACCCTTTGTCAGTTTAAATTAGTGAAGCTTATTTGATGCATTTTCAGTGACATTGTTCAACCCCAGAAAAAAGAAACAAACCAGGAGGCCTATAATATGGTGGAGTGTAATAATTATTACGCCACAGTGATGTCGATGTTTCCATCCGGACTGGTCAGAGGTTCCAATAGGTTAGCGTTTCTATAGTAACAGCTGATGATAATCTAAGGCTATTAGATTAGTATCAGATACAAAGTATTGTTTTTATTTATTTATTTATTTAATATTTATGAAAAAAGTCTCCGGTGTCTGCCGTGGCAGATAATTTACTAGGCTTTACTTTGCGCTTCGTGGTTTCTTGGTAATGTGCCAATCTGTGTATTGTATTTTTTGTCTGATTAAAATCTCAAGAGAGAAAAAGAGATGCTGGTGAGGGAAGAACTGGATTCCATAGCAAGACATTTAACTACAAATAGATACAAAATGTTACTCTTTAGTAAATACAAAAATTAATGAAATAAAAACAGTAATGTAATTGACATACTGTTGTGGAGTAAGAGAAATTAAAACACCTGTGTGATGTTATAGGAAAATAATCACCAGTAATGTGGTATGACATGTAAGCCTGACACCCTGAAGTTGATCAATCGACTCCTGTTGCTTGTATAGTACACATGCATCCATCAGCCATAACATTAAAACTGACAGCCCACTGTCAAGGGATATACTAAACAGCAAGTGAACAGTCAGTTCTTGAGGCTGATGTGTTGGAAGAAGGAAAAATGATCGTAGGAATCTGAAGTGTAGGAATCTGAGTGACTTGACAAGGACCTAACTGTGATGTCTAGACGACTGGATTAGTGCATCTCCAAAACAGCAGGTTTTGTGTGGTGTGTCCCAGTATACTAAAAGTTAGTACCTACCAAAAGTGGTCCAAGGAGGGACAGGTAGTGAACCAGTGACAGGGTCACGGGTGCCCAATGCTCACTGATGTGCATGAAAAGTGAGGACTAGACCGCCTGGTCTGATCCCACAAAAGATTCACAGAGGATCTGTTGCTAACGTCCTGATGCCAGATATGCAGGCGATTTTTATTTTACAGCTGATCCACACAGACTGCATGTATTTTATAGATTCAGATATGCCCTCAATAATATAATTTTTTTTAACATTTTCAGACTTGTTTAAAGGAGAGAGAGCTGATATATGCCCAGCGATGGTGTGCTAGTACGACGATAACATCTAGAGGCATATTTCACAAAAGCACAACATACATTTGCCGAAAAAGCCTTTGTAGAAATTCTGCACTATTCCAGATCTAAAGGCAGTAGTGATGATATAAAACACACTCACTCACACACACACACACACACACACACACACACACACACACAAAGTACTGGTTTGGATTCAGTGAACACGGCCCGAGTCTGAGGTCTTGTTTGCGAAGCATACGCTGATGATGTGATAATGAAATTTCGGTGGTGGATCTGATGTTTGCCCGTGTCTGTGCACATAAATCAGATAAACACGGGCAAAAAAGAAAATGAAGCACAGATGCAAAATGACACGCTTTTTATCACGAGGCTGCCTGTGAATTGATGGAAGCTGTCTCTCTGTCACTCCATCTTTCTGTCTGTCTTTCAGTTGTTCCTGAATAATCCACTGATTACACATCAAAGAGCCTGAACAGAGCCACAGCACGATTAGAAATAAATAAATAAGTGAGTGGATAAATAAATAAATAAATAGATAGATAGATAGATAGATAAAGCACATTAAGATCCACAGATGTTATTCACTAACACCCAACACCACGCTCTCTATAAAAATTAAATGATGAGGTACGAAGTGATAAATACAGGTCTTAGGTACAGAGAGGAAAAGCATGAAAACAGGCATTTAGGAAATAAATCTAACAAGACGTTTAATGTTTATACGTCGTTATGATGCGACTATTGCTCATGAAGCAGCTCTATTAAATGTAACCAGCGGCTCAAAACACACAAACCTTCCCACACCCACATAATGAAATAGCATCTTATCAGCCAGCTCCTGAATCCAATTTTCTAAAATACCTGGTGTGACAAAATATAGGAAATTAATCAATGACAGGACGGTGAGGTGTTGATTATTTTCCTATAAAAGCACATCCTGAAGAGCTTTGCTATATTTATGCCCGAGCAATTTGCTAGTTGCTAGTTCATGAGGCACAGAAATGGCAAAAAACGCGAACTGCTCCATCCTGAAGACTTTCATATGGTGGAAAACTTAGTGCTGATCTGGCAAGGGGTGGGATACATTAGATAGCAAGTCAACGGTCAGTTCTCATATTTTGTATACATCTCATGTGTTAGAAGCAGGACAAATGGACAAGCCTAATAATCTGAGCGATTCTGACAAGGACCAAATTGTGAGATTTAGACGACTGGTTCAGAGCGCCTCCAACACAGCAGGTCTTGTGAGGTGTGTCCAGGTATACAGTGGTAAGTGCCTGAAAAAAGGGGTCCAAAGAAGGACCACAGGTTAGCCAGTTACAGATGCCTAAGACTCATTCTTGTGCGTAGGGGTGAGCACCTTAATCTTACAGAAGATCCACAAAAGGACTTTGTGGTCTCAACGTCTTGGACCCAGATACCACAGAACAGCTTCAGCGGTCTCGTGGAGTTCATGCCTCAATGTTTCAGAGCTTTTTATTTGCTGAATCTATCATTTGTTCCACTTTGATCATTGTTCGTGTCAATGATCAAGTCTCTATGAATAATCAATCAGAATAGAGAACAGCGCTGTGGTTCTCTCAAACCAGAATCCTAACATCCTTTTAGCCACAATGTTATATTCATATAGACTTGAAGCAGAAGTTTTTACCACCATGTTTTACCACCACTTTGTCCTCCATCTTTGTTTTCTTTGGTATCCGATTGGTAGCGAGTTGATGCGGCATCTTTGTGCTTTTCTATAAAGTTGTAATTTCTTGCTTTGGATCCAAAGCTCCATTGTGACCAAAATGAAATGCAGATGTCAGCTTTTTTAAACGCTCCGCAGCCGCCTGTAGGATTAGATTTAAATACGCGCTGGTGGTCGAGAGAAATAAAATAATAAAGTAAGAAAGCAGCCTTGGATGCTAAATTGGATATGCATAAACAACTCCAAAAGGCATTAATCCTTGCCATTCGTGATTAATAGCAGTTCCACCATTTAGATGAATATATGATGAGGTGTTAATTGGACTTTTCTACCAGAGAATAATTGAGAAGCCGAAATAAGCAGTTTATTTCAATGCACAATCAGCAAAAGTCATCCAAATACATCCCATCAGTATAAAACTTGCTGCTATAAAGACAACACACCACCATTTTACTGTTAACAACATCGTATTTCTACGTTTCCTTTTCTCTACGAATCACATTTTTTTATTTCATTACATCATTTAAAACCTTTATTATTCTGTTCAAATCCTAAAGAACATATCCGGAAGGTCTGCAGGAAGGCAATTATAACAAACAACAAAACACATGATACAGATTGAAAGCCTGAGCTCAAATTCACATCAAACATCAGAATAGGCGAATCTCAGTGGCATGGGAGACCGTGTCAGTATTTCAGTAACTGCTAATCTCCTGGCATTTTTACACAAAAACCTTTCAGTGAGCATACAGAAGATGAGAAATAGTCAGAGGAGTCATGGTCAGACTGGTTTGAGCTGAAAGGCAAATTAATCACTTAAACTTAAAAAAAACTCTCATTGGAAGCACAATGTGTCACACCATGAGCTGGATGACCTACACAGCACAAGAGGTTACACCAGGTTACATCCCTGTCAGCCAAGAACTTCATTCAGATATCACAGCTGAAGAATAGAGATACCACCATCAGGTACTGGTCCAGTACATCAGTAAAATTCATGTTACTCAAAGTAATGTGCTCAGATCAGCCATAACATTAAAACTGCCTCCACAGCTCGGACTCCACAAGACCTCTAAAGGTGTGCTGTGGTATCTGCGACCAAGAAATGCGGGGGAATCGGACCAGACGCTCTAGCCCTCACCCCAACACACATCAGTGAGCCTTGTTTCTTTGTCCCTGTTGCTGGTTCACAAGGTGTCCTTTCTTGGACCACTGTTAGTAGGTATTATCCACTGTATACTGGGACACACCACACAAGACCTGCTGTTTTGGAGATTTCTCTGACCCAGTAGTCTAGACAATTGACACAATTGTTAAAAGTCAGTCACAAATGCCGATTTTATTTTTTTGCTTCCTACACATTAGAGCTGAGAACTGACTGTTCACTTTGTTGGTGGTTTTAATGATCGATGTACATTACAACACAGTAAAGTTATTTCCTCGTATAACCGAGCTCGTTAGGAAGTTGGGGTAAAAGTGGTAAGGGTAAGGTAAGGGTAAGAAATGATACAGCCCCCCGGGGCAGAGATAGTCAAGTGCCTTGCTCAAGTGCTGCGGTTCGAACCCTCACCTTCTGATCAGTTAACCCACCATGTAAGTGATTTTTGTGCCAGAGTGTAAATGTGAAGATCTTCAGTTATAAAAATATACTGCAAAACTTTCATTGATTTTAAAGAAAACAAGGCATGGGAGTTGGTGTCATCTAGGGCTGGGCCGACATTCAGACCCTCTAAACGACTTTAAAAAAAAGTCGAATAAAAAAAAAAAAAACTTTTTATGAAAGTTGTGCATGTCTAGTCACGTGACTCGGCACCATCCAGTCCTCAGCAAGCGAGCGTCATGGAGGTGAACTTAAATACACAACTGAGTGAGCAGCTTGTACCAAAAAAAAATGCAGTGTCTGTTGTTTGGGCTCATTTTAGTTTCAGTGAAGATGACATCAACCAAAAAAAAGCCAAATGCAAATACTGCCGAAATATGCGAAGAAATACAGGTTAATTTTTGACATTTCAGAGAACTTTCTATTTTAATTAAAACTAAAATATGATCTTTTACACAAGGTGTTTTCATTTCAAGTGATTTGTGCTTTGATTACAGTTCAATAAAGAACCACAAATAGTTCCTACAATTATTGTTTAAATCGTAAAGGTATGCACTGTTTCATTAGAAAAAATATCTCAGCTTTAATACTTTAGCACAATCTGTGTTAGGAAACCAGGAACAAAAAAATTAAACATAATTGTTAATCATAATCAAGGAAAAATGTTCAATTAATCGTGATTATTTGAGGACATATCGCTCACAGTATCATCTGTACTTAGGATCCAAGTATCATTATCTGGAAAGAAAAATTACATCTTTACTAGCAATAACGTATGGTTTGAGGAAAAAAAAAAAAAGGCCAATTTCTGTTGCCATTACTGTTTTTTTATTTATTACTATTTATTATTACTTTTATAGTAGCATTATAGTACTGCAGGAGAAAGCAGATCAGAAACTCTGTGCTATTTCATTAAAAAAAAAACAAAAAACATTTATTATTATTATTTAATAGAAACCCAGATGCGTTGTGCTCTCTGGATACTGCATGTGATGGCATGTAATTAAGTAAGTAAGATTAGGTGTGCTTGTACGTGCAGTCGGACACACACAGTTCACACATGCTTTATTCACTATGTGCTGAAACACACTCTTTGTGCGTTTGTGACCTGAAACCCATCAGTCAGGTCTTAAAGTCTGAGAGAATCAGCATGTTTAAATTTATTATTTATCAAACAGCAATGAAAGTGTTTTAGTCAGACGCTGCTCATTATTTAATAATTCATCGGGTACGACTGAGAATTCTCGAGCGTTTGAAGTTGGTTCGATTGATCGCTCGTGTGTAAATGCGGTAGCTTTTGTGAAGCGTTTTTTTTCGCAGGTGATTGATGCGTCTCATGGGGGGTGAAGAGAGTCTCGAGCGCCCTCTCGATACCTTTCGGTAAACGACTGGCAGGAAGACGGAGGAGAGAAATGCACCAGCTGTGAGAGAAAACAAACGAGTAATATAAAGCAGGGGTGCCCAAATTCTTCTCTATTGTGGGTGGGCCGCGGGCCAAAACACAAATGTCCACCTTACCTGTTATTAAAATATGTCATTTTCTTGAGCAAATGATGGCTGCAGCAATGTGCGTTATTGGGCACTGAGCCTGGCTATCAGTTCGCTAGCCTTCTGCTTTCTTACCTCACCACTGTATTTTTCTAACTGGGGTAAATGTTTTGTTTCATAATGTCGACGGATATTGTACTTTCTGTTGGCAGATAAGGCACACCGCCAATGAATCAATTTCACAGAAGAAATAATCAATTTGCCAACTATTTTTGAACTTTCATTTGTTCGTGTGACACTGCCTCTACTCCTCACTCATTCATTTTTTATGACTCATGAGCCTGCTTGCAGGAAGAGGAGCCAGCAACTCAACAGCGCCCCCCTCTTGCCCTCATATAATACTGTGTTCAGAAAGTGAATTGCAGGCCATTGGAAGTCGTTGGGACAGAAATTCCCAGTGGCTGGCATAGAAGGGTACAGATGGGGAAAAATGGCGCGGGCCAAAAAAATTGGGCACCTCTGATATAAAGGCTGGAAGAGAGGGAGGAGTAAGGGGAGAGGGGTGGGGTTTGGTTCCTCTTAATACCATTTAACCTTTGTAATAAATAAATAGTAATCCATAAAAAAAAGGCAGCATTTCTTCATTCATGTCCAGATCACATTTCCTCTTTGAGAAAACATTTAATATTCAGCACAGAAAGTCTGGAATTGTAGAAAGGGTTTATTTAATATATTTATTATTACTACTATTATTAGTAGCAGCAGTAATACTACAGCTTTTATTATCATTATTATTATATTTTTATTTATTATATAGCTCCATTTTTTAAATACAGACTAAAACACTCATAAGGAAGGAATGTCTAGGGGCTTTGCTGTATACAAATATAGCATCAAAGTCAATACTATGTAATACGACAGTACATAATATAATGATACTATGTAGTATAACAATCTGAAGGGCCAGAAAAACTGGTACACCTAAAGTGTAATATTTGGTCAGTTCTCCCACAGGGCATGGACTGTACGAGGGATTCTAGACGTGTGTGGACGCACATTGTCCTGTTGGAACAGGACCAAACCCATCAGAATGAATGCGGGCCTCAAACAGGTGCCACAAGTCACACGTATCCACATGTTCACGTGTCAGAGACGTTTGTGGACGTTCCATGGAATGCCAGCTATACCATTATGGAGCCATCACCAGTCTATCGATTTTACATAGGCTCGTCTGTACCAGTTTTTCAGTGTATAATAATGATAACACAATTAAAAATAACTAGAAATAATCTCCTACCTAAATCACCGTAACAACTCTTACCACAATTACCGCAACCTTACCTGTCTACTACAGCGTTCTGTGATTACACACAATATTCATTAAAGAACACCATGTTGAAATTTACCCATTTGTAGCTCCGTCTGTATCTCAGCATGACACTTGTCACAGAGGCACAATACAGTCCTTCACTCTGTACGCGTGCACACTATCTAATTTACATGATTCGTTTGTTCTGGTTGCCGGTGAGACGCTGCTGTCGTTTATTCCGCAATCTCACACCCGCACGCCTCTGATGGGGCAGAAATCGTGACTTTTTGTAGCTTTTAGACATTACCACATGAACAATTCTGCTTCTGCTTACCACAGTAAACTAATACTGACTGTGTGAGTTTTATTTTACTTCATTAACACTCAATAAACAACCTAGACTCACTGGACACACACACAGTTCTATTTTTGGAGCATTTGTTACTCTGGCTTGGTCAGTCTCAGATTCACACGAACCTACTGACATTTAATATTTTACGTCCTGCTCTCATGCTTGCATCAAGTGCGAACTTGGATACACACCTCATTAGAGGCATTGTGTGTTATAATGAAGTAGATATTTCCAGTGTAGCCAGACAACACGTTCGAAACTTTTATAATGATGTACAGACACGGGAAGGTCTTGACAAAGGTATCGTCCGTCCTGAAACACACTGAATGTGCTCAGATTGAAATATCGGTGATGTTTCGTTCAGTGATTCAGTGTTGTTGTTAGTCCTGTCATTCACAAACAGACTTTATTGGCCAAAAACATACAAGGAATTTGAGTTTGGTTCTATAGATGATAGCAGTGCATGAAAAATACAGTAAGGACAGTCTTGTGCGCGCACACACACACTCTCACTCTGGTACACATTCACACACGTGAACATGTGTAATTCACATTATGGGTTAAAGGCGCAGTGTTCTGTGTAATATAAAAACTACAATAAAATAGAAAATATATAAAAAAGAAGTGTAAAATGTGTGAAAGATCAGAGTATGCAGTGTAGTGAGTCATTCTATTAGTTAAACTTGAAGTCATCCGGATGTTGGAGTTAGACTGATAACTCAGATACGATTGTGTTTTTAAAATGTCATGTTTCACTGTTATTGTTGCTGGTTTACATTCTGATGAGATTAGTGAGAAATTCGGTTTAAACCTACTGGAGACGCTGATGCGAAACTTTGGATTTAAAGTCCAAGTACTAGTCACACAATACGAGGTTAGATGGCGTTTAAGGGCGTGAACGTCACACTCGATGCTTTGGAAGCTGTTCTGTCTGAGCAGATTAAAGGATTAAAGCGCCGCTGCATCGATCTCATTAAGTAAGAGGTGACATGAGTGTGAACTCCTGCTGTAATTCCCATTTGTCATCTTTAAGTACAAATTGTGATCAATTATACAAATTTTAATATTTTCGTTTAAATTAAAATGAGAAAAAAATATAGTGATTTAAAGGTGCTGATGTTACAATTTAACATCCCATTTAACAAAATTTTAACAAAACTTTTTCACAATTAAATGTGTTTATTCCAGCTCTATATAAGCAGTATAATTTAATATTTATTAAGTAACTATTTCTATAACATTTTTAATTCATCAACACTAATGTTTTGCTGGAACCTTCATATTTTGTATCACACTGTAACGTTGTTGTCCAGTTGACTAGCCCAAGAGTAACAATCCCATAACATGTCTTAATTAACTATGAGAGTCTGCTCAACCTAGCACTTTCACTAGCACTTTCACCAACACACCACTAAATGGCATGAACATGTAATGAGGAGAGAAATCATTAACCCCGTCTCACAGTTCAGACTCAACATTTAAATGGCTTTAATTTAAATAAGTCTCTTCCTTTCTACACCTGTTTATCACAATGTGTATCAGATCGTCCAGGACTCTGCCGTATGCCTGGTATGTAATTTTAATTAACCTTCACACGTATAGACATGAAACCCACACAGTGTCCTTAAACAGCCAGTTCTTGAATCTCCTGTCTCAGTCACACGGTCGTCACTTGTGCTACGGACCTGCGGAATCTGTCAAAGTGTCTGTGGTGGATTTACGAGTAATGCATTTAAACAGCACAAAAGTAAAATCCAATGGGATTTCGAGGTCTATATCAAAACATCTGGCTGTCCAAGTTGTGCTTAATTTACAGCACCCGTGCCGACCGTTTCAGATTTAGGACAGAGAGTAAAACTGCACAGTATTAGCTATAAAAATCATTTTAAATCAACCGTAATGTTTTTTCCCTTTCATACAAGCTTTTATAGGGTTCATTCAACTGTATACATCTCATCAACCATTTAAATAATAAACAAATTAGAACAAGTAAGTAAATAAACCATGAAGTTAAACAAATGAAGCTAAAAATTAAAAACTGATACAAGTAAATATTCCTCTTTCATGTTTTACTTATACAAATAACAGGGAAAATATGTAGAGCTGCAGAGGAAGACTGGAAAACTGACATCCGGTCCAGAATGTTTGTTTGTGTTTGTTTGGATGAGCCTCCCACCAGCTGAGCTTTATGAACATGGGTGGTATTGGGGAGGAATTAAAAATCATTCAAATGTCAAGCCCACCTACTTAAAAGATAAAGGCTTGTTTGCTTTTGCTGGTGGTGGAGGTGGGAGGAGACTAAATGTAGGAGGTCCTAAATGGAATCTATAAAACAGCAGGTCTTTTCAGGTGTGTCCCAAAATACAGTGGTTAGTACCTAACAAAACGGGTCTACAGAAGAACAACTGGTGAGCATGCAACAGGCCCATGGATGCCCAAGGCTTGAATATCTGGTCCAATCCCATCGACAGAAGATCTACAGAAGCAACTACTGCTAACATCTTGGTGCGGCAAATAAACACAGAACCGTCAGAGGTCTTGTGGAGTCCATGCCCTGATGGGTTGGCGCTGTTAAGGCAGGTGATTTTAATGGTATGGCTGATGAGTGTATATCGTGTAGTAGGGAATAAGACTTGGAGTGGTGCTGTTGTAGGAAAATAATAAACTATGGAGTGGTGCGATGTGTGGTGAGGCTTTAATGGTATCCGTTTGCACCTATTTTCCAATAACAGCAGGCCCTGAAGTGCTTAATTTCTCTTACACCACAGTATCGATTTGTACAACATCCACAAAACATCACTTGCATTTTAGACACATCATACAGTCATAGACTGACTCGCCCCCTAATACACTCTCTTTCACAAGTCACACTTTTTCTTTTTTTAAATAACCTTTCACAGGACTCTGGTCCGGTGAACTACAGAATTACGAGACTGACCTTTCTGCTGTAACTCATCCTCATTCTCCTTTCTGAATGGTATGAATATAGTGCCTATTTATACAGGGTCACCTTGAATAAAACATTACAAGTAAAATATCAAGCTAGATCATATTTTGGATGTGTCTAACAAAACTAGCTGCTATATCACATTACCACGTTTGTATTTTTCATGCCGTCTATGTTGTCCTGCTGCACTCACGTGGGTCTGTTGTGGAAAGAGATTAAAGGAGCGGATCGGGGTTTTGAAGTCCTATTAAGTAACCATGATGACAAATGCCGGCAAAACGTACGACAGTTATATGCTGTGTGATATACAAGGTACAGAGATCAGGACGCCAAACACAGATGGATGGATGGGTGGATGGATGGATGCGTACAAAGTGTAGCAAAAAAAAGGCATCTGTTTCTGGCATTAGGAAACACACAGACGTGCACATGGCTTAATTTAAAAAAATAAATAAATAAATAAACAAACCAGAAAGAACAAAAGGCATGATGGCAATGATAAATGCATGTGATAATATCCCTGCAGATTATGGCATTATTTGTGTGTCTGTCCTTATATATAGTTCCCCCCCCCCCCCATGTTAAGGAGCTGCATCCTTCAGAGGCTGCGTTAAGACCACATCGGCGCGATCAGGCTGTCCCGTTTTGAAGTTTTCTTCATATGTTGCCAAACAAAAAACAAAAAACACATACTCTCCGCTTTTCCATGGCAAAAAAAAGTGTCCAATGGGTGGATTCTTCAACAGTCCTGAGATCATTGCGTGCCAGTGGCGCAAACAGGAAATCCCATTTTTTCACGGTCTATGCAGCTTTCGAAGGATATGCCTTCCTAGACGGCATCCTTTGAAGGATGCAGCCCGTGAACTCAACAGGGACACAGCTAAGATTTTTCCATATAATGTTCATCATGAGCTCTGTTACTGGGAGGCAGCAGCAGAGGTTGCATTGCACTGAAGCATGTTTACTTTCCTTAAAGTTAAGCTAATCAGAGGGAAGTGTTATGGCACATGTGACATGCAGCCTAGTCATAATAGTGAATCCTGGTCCATAGTGTGTGTACGTCAATATTTCTGCATTACTACAAAGGGGTAGCTAAGGTGGTGTATTTACCCTGAACTACTGTAAAAACTTTAAATCAACCCATGTGCTGTGCTTGATGTGAGTCACACTGACATGTAGAACGACTGAATCATGACGTAGACTATTGACGAAGGACTTATTTGAGTATCAAAGTTACACTGGTAACTTTGCCTATCAAAATCTTTTCAATAATAATCCATTTCAAATTAGTTCTATTCGATAATGACGCTCTGATTGAAATGTGCCTGTGATTGTTATTGCTGGGGTCATAAAATCTCTTCACTAACTCCTGCACTGCATTCAGGACACACAGACAGCTTCATTGCTTATAAAATAAAAGCTGTCCCATTTAGAGACAAGTGGGTTTTTTTAAGGTGCCTTATTTTTGGCTAAACTGAGGACAAGGTAAAGGAGAATGTGTCCTGTTTGCAGGTCAACAGATACATTAGGGTAGGGTAGCTTCTCACAAGCTAACTGGTTCAAATAGCTTTGTTGGCCAACACCTCATGACACGAGACATCTGTAGTCTCAAAAGACCTTTACATTTACAGCAGACTCTCTCATCTGGAGAAACGCTAGAAAAGGTGCTTTTGTGCAATAATCATTTATTAGTTAGGTACACCGATCAGCCATAACATTAAAACTGACTACTGACAGGTTGAAGTGAATGACATTAATGATCTCACAACAGTGGCACCTGTCAAGGGGTGTGATATTATGGGCAGCAAGTGAACAGTCAGTTCTCAGAGCTGATGTGTTGAAAGCAGAAAAATGGGCAAGCATAAGGAGCCGAGTCTCCAAAACATCAGGTCTTGTGTGGTCTGTCCTGGTTAAGTACCTAAAGTGATTGTAGGAAGGACAACCATTGAACCAGAGATCCCATTAAAGATCCACAGAAGGATCTATTGTTAATGTTTTGGTGCCACAGAACACCTTCAGAGTTTGGTTTGGACAGCTGTTTAGACAGGTGGTTTAATGTTATGGCTGACTGGTGAATATGACCATAAATCTGCAACAGAGCCAGAAAACTGGATACTTGAAAAAAAACGTACCGTTAATATGGATATTCTAATATAAAGCAAGCAGGGTTCAGGGATCCAAGGGGACTTGGAAGTGAACTATGAAAGTGACCTATTTGCCTACTGTGCTTGCACACAGAGGAATGTGACCTCCGCATTTAACCCATCTGTGCAATGAAACACACACACACCCCAGTGAACAATAGGGGGCAGTGAACACACTTGCCCGAAGCGGGGGGGCAGCCCCAAACCACAGCGCCGGGGGAGCAGTTGGAGGAGTTAGGTACCTCAGTCGTGTCCTGGCGATCAAATCCACGACCTTCTGGTCACAAGACTTCCACTGTTCCTCACATTCCCACAATAACAATAATGTTACTTACTTTATGAAATTCAGTAGGATTGTAATGTGAATTACAACAGCAACAAAACTTATGGATGATCTTGATTAGTTGTTGCAATCCTAATCACCCTGCATACGCATTTAACCCTATTTACCCACTAGGGCTTTTATAGTGTTACAATCATGAACTAAAACTACTACCATTAAACACCATTACTACAGTGTGTCATTGTATGAATCTACACAAAATCACATAATACTACAATGCATAAGAGTTCATAAAGACATGGTAAGCAAACTAGCAAACTAATAAACTAACACAAGACAGCTGGACACAATCATCTAAAAGGAAAATGACAGCACAGTGGTGGAGACTGGACCAGGAAGTGAATTCACTAACAGCCAGAAAAAAAACTAGTCAAAGTAAAAGACTGAATGCTCAAACTTGGTATTAAAAATAAATAAAAGACTGGTGTGAACTAATGCATCCCACCTTGATAAAATCATTTTCTGACATTTTCCTAGAAAAAAGTAATCCGTCACAGATTCCCGATATCATCGTCAATCTGTTCAAAACAGCTGCGAGAGATTTTTGTTAGAGATTTCCTTTTGTTGTTTTGATGAGAATCCATTTTTCTTTAAAGTCAGGTTCACACAAAAGCAGCATTAGATATTCTGAAGGCCACAATGACATTCAGACAAACGGTATAAATAGTTCATCAAAACAACAGGGTGGTGAACTAAAAAAAGACATCCAACTAATACAGTCTTCATTCAACAAATTATTAACAAGGGATTCGTGCCGAAATGTGGCCGAGTGTAGACCTTCTGGAGATGCTGGGCTTAAGGTCACATAATGCAAATCAGCAACATGATGTGGTGATACGTAATTAGATAGCCGTCAACGGTATTGCATCATAGCTGACGCTTTAGGAGCTGATCATACTGAGCGGCGTAAACAGATGAGGAGGTGAGAAAACTGGACATTGCTCTTATTAGGGAAGAGGTGATGTGAGGCCGAATTCCCACTGTAATTCACATTTCCTCCCACAGAGGATCCACAGATGTATCTGTTGCTAAGGTCATTGTGTCCGATACCATAGAACACCATCAGAGATCTTGTTCACTTCATGCCTCTACTAATTAGAGCTGTTCAGGCAGGCGTTAATGTTATGGCTGACTGGTGTACATTAGAGGCGAATCTATCCCTCAGTTTGCTCCAAAATATTAGAAGGAAGAAAGGGGAGACAGAATCAGCTTTAGACTCACACATCACTGTGTGATGTGTGATGCTTCTTTCCGAAACGTGAAGGCACACGTGAACATGTCAACGGCTCCAAGAGAAACGGGCCCGTTCTGAGAATTCACACACTCGCACACACGACTGAATACTGGGATGTACACACACACACACACACATTCACAAGAGGCCTTTTGAATCATGAAGAGGGTTTTGGCTAGGGAGGAGGAAAACTTCCCTTGGAAGATATTTATAGAGGGACCGAGTCCCTAGAGAAGGTCCGCACACACAGGCACACACTCACTAAACCTCCAAAGATATTTACCCTGGTTTTTAATCATTAGACGTTAAAATAAATCAAGGTATTTTTTAATTTCACCTGCATAATATTTCCTTTCGTCAGTGCTGCTGTGTGTTTACTGCATTAAGTCATTACATGCTGTATATAAATTTTTACCTCTCGTCTCTGTAAGGTCTATACTACGCATATACTCTACCCTATTGCACTTTATTTCATTCCACTCGATTTTATTGCATGCACTCTATTCTTTGTATTCTGTCCCATGTACTGCAGTCTATTCTACAGCACTTACTCTACACTTCTGTGTCAGCTCCACTATAATTACCGCACTCTACTTTTCAGTGTACTCTCTTCTACACTACTTCATATTATTCTTTATGTGACGTCGTCCATTTCACTGTATCTACTCTGATTAGCAATAACACCACCACAGCATTAACACCACCCAAAACAGCTCCGACTCATCAAGGTATGGACTCCACAAGACCTCTGAAGCTGTTCTGTGGTATCTCTGGCACCAAGACAACAGATTCTTCTGTGGATCGCCTCTGGGACTGGACCAGACTGCCTAGCGTCAGCCTTTGGTGCCTGTCACTGGTTCGTTAGTTGTCCTTCCTTGGACCACGTTTGTGGGTACTAACTACCATGTACCAGCAGCACCCTACAAGACCTGCTATTTTGAAGATGTTTTGATATCACAAAATGTGTCAAAGTCACTCAGATCCTTACACTTGCCCACTTTTCTTGCTTTCAACACATCAGCTTTAAGAACCAACTCTTTACTTACTGCCTAAAATATTTGGACACCTTGACGGGTGCTGCTGATTAAGATAATCAATGTTATTCACTTTACCTGTCAGTGGTTCTGTGGTGTTAATGTTATGGCTTGTCTGTGTACACTGTATTCTACTTTATTGTACTATATGCTATTCTATACTGTAGTATATTCTACATCCTATTGTATTGTAGCAGTTCTTAAACAATATCGACGGTAGGACTTGTTCACATGGGTTCCAACTGGCTGTTATTTTTAACACTTGAGAGTTCTTACAGAGAGTCTGTCCCAAAACCTAGTGAGCCGTCTAAATTGAGAGGATTATGACTGATGTTGAGCTTTTAAAGGCAGATTATTCCGATGCTCTCTTAAGCTAACAAAGTTACTGGCTGCACCGCTCTCTCTCCCACACATATGTCCATAAGGTACCTCATTAAGAACTGAGACATCCTTCTTTTTAGGAATGCATGCAGGATGACGTAAAAAGGAGCCTGTGTAGAAACTGTCTAGGTTTTGAGACAGGCCCAGTGAAGGGTGTAGATGCTAGAAGCAGTATGGCACAGTTATACTCTTTTCTTTGACTACAGGAATGGCTCTGGGGTCAGCCCGGCCTAGTAAGTGATACAAGTTCATGTTTAGGAGTGGAACACATCTGTGGATAATCCAACTAGTGTCATTTGCAGGATTTAGCTTTGCAACGTTTCTATTTAACCACTGAACTTATTGTAATGATCAGGAACAATTTAACTGACAGCAGACAAGTTATAACTGCTCTGATAAGTCATTTAAAACAGACCACAGATGTTGATAGAACATGACTCCATAATATAACTTGGTGATTGATCCTTTTTTTGTACACCAGTCTAATACTTGGGAGGTTCCACCATCAGCCATGGTCTCCATGAGCTTGTGGAAATATACATATATCCACCACACATCCTCCACATTGGTCCACAATTCTTTTGTATTTCGAGGTGTAGGAATTCTGTGTTCCACGGTACTATGTTGCATGGCCTCCTAGATGTGATTGAAAACGCTGAGGTCTGGTAACTTTGGTGTGAATGACAAGACATCAAACTCAGATGAGTGTTCCTCTAACCATAATCTGGCACATCTAGACACGAGTGGTGGTGCATTGTCCTGCTGGAAAAGGCCATGTACTGAAGTAACTCATCAGAAATGTGGCACAAGTAGCGGTCACCTGTCGCAGGTGTTTGTAGACATACCAGGGGTCTCATGGTATGCCAGCTGAACAAACCCTATACTGTTATGGAGCCATGCATTCTGCATACATGTTTTTCTGGCACTTCAGTATATAAAATCCTAGTAAAATGACTGAAGAGTAAGACTGTAAGATTGTGTGTCATAAAAATGACAACCCTCGCCTTCACTGTACACTGCACTCTGTGAAATGTTTGTGTGAGTACACTTCAGGAGGGAAAGTTTTCTTTTAGCTGTGCCAAGCAATTCTGTCTTAAGTCATGCACAGCACCACTGTTTCAGTATCACCATCCATTTCATTTACAACTACAAGCTACTGCAAAGGAATTACTCGCCTGAAAAACATAGTGGGAAAGAAATGTTGGGGTCTAAGGGAAGAAAATATGACTGGGAACCAGGCCTTGAAATTAAACTAGCTGATTTGCATGCGGTGCTTCAGGCTATCCTTCATGTGAAACATGGCTAGCACACACACAAGAAAAAAATCGTAACCCATCAAGAATTTACTTCTATTGATACAGACAAAGCAACAGAACAAAGAAGAAGTTAAACGCTTTTATCAGCTTGAACAGACCACAACGATATCATGCCGAATTCATTCACTTCCTCTTATAAGTACAAGTGGTGATGTGGATCGAGCAAAAGGTTGTAAGTGCTCAGGGAAAAAGCAAGAAGTCATCATTATAGCAGCCTGTAAAGGAGGCCTCGAGTCCACTAACAGACTTCAAAAGATGCATTTTTAGGTGTTGCTTCAAATAAGCTCCAAGACGTGGAGCTGTGAGGCACTAGCAAGAACACTACTGAGACACACTGCTGAGAGCCTTGTAAAGCAAAACTTCAGCTACCATAATTACGGTCATCTGCTTCTGCATCAGAGATGCAACAGAGTGATGAAATCACTGCTCTGGGCGTAATCATATTAATTAATTACCATAAAAACAGGATCAGAGTGGAAGAAAATCATCTCGGGTTTGTTCCCAGAGCAACTAAGCAATGCAGTCCTTAGCTAAAACAGACCTTCACTATACCAGCAGGATGATTTTCACCTGTGAAGATTAGCTGTTTATGCTAGATCACATGACTGACTTTACCTTAATTACAGCAATGACCAGTGATTACATTTCAGTACATCATGGCTGCAATGCACTGATAATGATAAGCATGGAATTGGACATTTTTACTTGATGATCAAACAATATTAGACTTATATGTATTATGCATATGTTATATGTATATATGTGTTATGCAACTATGATAGGTACCAATATTACTAACCCTACTATCGTTACACTAATCCTAGCAGCCTGACAGAACAAACTGGATTTGACAGAACACCCAGATGTACGTAACTCTAATGTCAGCGGATCAGATTTTTGTAGGAACAGCATACACGGTTTAGGCGTAACGTTGAAACTGCCTGTCTAAACAGCTCTGGCTCATTGAGGCATGTTCTCCACAACAAGATGTTGTGTAGTAACTGACACCAAGACGTTAGCAACGGATCCTATTGTGGATCAGAACAGATAAGCTAGTCGTCCTCCGTCATGCACATCAATGAGCCTTGGGCACCCATGAGCCTGTCGCTGGTTAACCAGTTGTCCTGCCTCGGACCACATCTGGTAGGTACTAGGCACTGGGACACACCCGACAAGACCTGCCATTTTAGAGATCAAGATCTTATAGCTACAATTTCACCTTGATGAACTTGCACAAAGAAAAAGTAAGAGTTAGCAGGAGTAAATGAAATGTTCACATACCATGTCCTTTTCAGACAGTAAGATTATATTCTTTTTTGCTCTGAAGGCAGATAAAAGGCAAAACCATTGCAAAGGGTCAAAATGCTAGTGAAAATCCATAAGCATTGGAAAGTTCAGGTATCAAAGATGGTTCTAGGGAAGAATTCTGACCTGAAAATGCACTAAAGCTAAAGTGCAGACATTTTTACAACCAAATTAACAGCCTGATTTAAATGTTAATAGTGCAACCGGGATAAATGGAACATTCTAGCGTTTCCTGATACCATCGTCTCAAAGCTAAATGCTTTAAGTTGGATTCTTTTTTTGACTTTCAGTTCAAAATCCAGGATGTTATGAAATACTCCGACACAAGCAAGAGTGTCAGAGTGCAACACGCCATTAATTAAGACATCACAGTTCTTTACAGCTGAGTAAATACAGACATAAGCTGTGTTACATTCGGAAGGCAGCTGCCTAAGTGGTCTCATTCTTACACAGCATGTGCGCGATCCAGAGAAAACGACTGTCCCATTCGGAAGGCAGCGTCCTTATTTTGCTAGATTTCTGAAGGCATGTATCCTTCTCACTGAGGGCAATCCCATGATGCAGTTCACCAGCTCGGAGTTCCAGTGCTCAGTTTTAAAAACATGGTGAACAGACCCGCCTCAGGAGACGAGTTTGAGTATAAATGTAAGTTATTTTTATCATTTCTCTTCACTATGCTGCCCAGCTGCTGCATGTGTTTATTAAAATAAGCATGTTTTAGATTGATTTTTGATTGTTGAAAGACAGACTGCTGAAGCTACCGTTAGCTTAGCGCACTAGCGGTGTTAGCTATAGCTAGCTAGCGCAGCTGCCCAGGTATAAAATGTTGAGAATATTTTTTAAACAATTAACTTATACATCACTGTAACTTATGAGTTATTAATGTGCAACTGTAATATAAGTTGTTATGGTGTCTCCATGAAGCGTTGTTATTAATTCTGATTGTTTTGATCAGGGACGAAAGAGGCACCGGGGCCTTTATAAAAGCTCACGCCAACGAAGAAGCACCCTTCACAGGAGAAAAAAAACTTCACTCACAGTGGCTGAAGCTTAGTTGTTGTTTTTTTTTGTTCTTTAATTATAAAATAAAATATTACAAATGGTTGGTTCTGCTTGTTGTCTTTATTGTAACTCTGCTTGGTGAAATTAACATTAAAACAGATGAGGTGATTTCATGTGAATGTGCTTTTAGGGGTTAACTGTGGAACATTATTTCCGTAGGAATTGGGTGTTTACAGCTTTACTTATTTTATTCTGACTATGAAACATGTCCCAAATGTGCTGCCTACTGAGGCACCTTGTCGGTTAGGCTGCTGCCGAACAAGAGAGCTGCAATGAAAAAAAAAAAAACAAACCAAAAACATGGTGCCACATCATTTAAAATATCAACATCAGACTTCTACCACAGATATCCGGCTGGATATGGAGTCGATTATTATATTAAAAAGAGAATGCACTGTTGTCTTTGTACAAAGAACATTTACCAAGTCAAAAAATATAAAAATCAAGAGGTACTCGACATCTCAGGTGTTTAGACTGCTGGCACATCTGTTCCTCCATCTGTGAAAGAGGCAATAATGTGAAATCTCTCAAAAATGCAAATGCAGACACTGAAGTGGCTTCACCGCCGCAACGACAATGCCAAGCACATCCTCGGGATAGTCGATTGTCTGTGCATTCCACAAACCAGAGCTTCTGCAAAATGTGTTTATCACAGGTGGCAATATTGTCAAATGCCAAAGGGTGGCTCTAAACCAGATCATGTGGATAAACTGATCTTCCTGGCTAGTGGTCTGTAACTGTCAGACTTCGGGGTTATTTCTCTTCTAAAAATGCCTTTTCAAGATGGAGGATTTTGGATTGGGCTTTATATTAGAAATGGCTCCTTTAGACTGGATTTTGAACACTATCATGTCCAGATGATATTTGGGAAATGCTCTGCTGTGATTTGGCCTGAGGCTGGAACTGCTGTTAAAGAAAATGAATTGAGAGCTCCTGACTAATCAGATTGGAGAATTCAGCAGCTCTCTTACGATCATATTTTATCATGGAAGGTGGTTGAGCAGAAACTTGTATCAGTCTATCAGTTAATTCATCCATAATCAGACACTTTTGTGCTCTACAATAAAGAGCCGTCCTTTGCAATCAGGACGCGACTGTAGAACACGTTATTAATACTAAGTGTCCTGGATGGCAATTTTCATCAGCAGCTATGTGCCTCCGTGGAGGGTGCCGAGCTGCACAGCATCACAGACCCGTCACACTGTTTATAAAGGGCAGGAGAATCCATAACCCTGGTCGATCACTGGTTAGACCAAGCATCAAGTCAACGTCACTGGTTTCTTTTTTCGGTGCTCACTCAACTGAACTGCTCCCTCTCATTTGCGACACCTTCGCAATTTCATGATTACTCACAAATACCTTCTCTAATAATAAACAATTTTAAACCACCGGCTCTATCCTACAACTCACACCTCACCAAATCATACACAGAGTTCTTGCACCATTTAAAAGTCACATTTAATGCTTTTTAAGACCTCAATAAATATAATCCCAAAAAAAGAACCCAAAAACGATAATTTCTCTGGCAGAAAATTCTCAGTTTATTGTCTCCTACATTGAAAATCAAAACTTAACGTTTCTGACATTATCAATAATCTTTTCAATTTTGTTCCATTGGGATGCAGAACAGAGCCAACATAAGTGTAAGTGAACTATTTGCCTCCTGTGCTTGCACACACACCTCTGCACTGAACCCATCTGTGCAGTGAAACACACACACTAGTAAACATTAGAGGGAAGTAAACACACTTGCCCAGAGCAGGGGGCAGCCCCAAACCATGGCGCCTGGGGAGCAGTTGGGGGAGTTGGATGCCTTGCTCAAGGACACCTCAGTTGTGTCTTGCCCTGTGCAGGGATTGAACCTGGCCACAGCCTGGTGCATACGTTGTGTTATGTTAAACAACACACTGATCTGCATGAAGGAACCATACAGAATCATACAATAATAAAATTTAAAGCAGTCTCCATTGTAAATAAGCTCATTTGTACCTTTCTGCACATATGGGGGGGAAAAAAGGAAATAAATATTTCAATGTGGCAAGTAATCCACATTAGGTTAATGGATGGTTCCATTAGTGTAATGATGATGATGATGATGATGATGATGATAATAATATTAATACTACTAAGAATAATAATAATACCAATAATAATAATGGTGCTTATATAGCGGACAGAGAGAGAGAGAGAGAGAGAGAGAGAGAGATCAAAAACATCCATCAAAACCCCGACAACTTAACTGTGATAATAGCAATTATTTTTTTGTTATTATCTGTTATTTTAATGATTTCTTGCTTATAAATACATACATGTACAGATACAAAATCATTGTGTGTGTTAGTATTTTGTGTTACTATTTTGTGCTTAAACACAACAGATCTAATCTGTATTTATAACATAGTTTGATTCTGCATCTATATTTACAGCTCATTAACCCTTACGTGAATGTTTAATGTTGCTACCACAACAACACATGAAATCACAAATCAGCATATTTAAACAAAATTAACTACAACCTACAACAGTTACACTGATTAGACAGTTACACTGATTTTTTGGGGGCAGCCGTAATCCACGGTGCCAGGGGAGCTGGGGGAATTAGGTGCCTTGCTCAAGGGCACCTCAGCAGGTCTTGCCCTGTGAGGGGATTGAACCTGGGACCTTCCATTTCTCTAACCACAGCTGCCCCCGACCCCCCACCCCCACCCCACTAGGAGTGTGTAGCAACTTTAGGCTTATATAAACTAAATTACTGACGTGGTGGAAGATGATTCATTGCCATTTGGAAATTATTCTTGACGTCCTGCATTGTACTGACTTTTTAGAACACACTTACAGGATTTTGCAGGCTGTAGGCGAGATGCTATCACCAAAAATAAGCTTTTCTGTCCTCCCGTGCCTGCTGGAGACACGTCAGCAATCAGTGTAACAAAGAAAACCTTCTCGGAACTACTTACAGCACGAACCGTCACTAAAAAAAATATCCTCATCAACTGGGAAGCAAAAAATACCATTAACATCACTCACTCACTCACATACTCAGTGCATGAGCGTGACAGTGAACACGAGGCTTACATCATATCTGTATCACCTGGTATAAGGTGTTGGTATGAGAGCGAGATATTGGACCAATAGTGGTAATGATTTCCTCAAAAGGATGTCGAACAATAAAAAAAAACATTGAAGCTGTGTATATTGTAAACAACTCTGAAAGCTACTCAAAATAAAAGCGGGTTCAATTTCAACTTTTTATAACCAGTATGATTTGCTTCTTCTCTGCTTCCTTTTCCTGAAATATTCGATGCTGATTCGTGCACCTGAACACTGCACACTTTTTCAGCTCCTGCTCACAGAGGAAACCACAGAGGGCCGAGATGCAAATCGTAAAGTAATTAAAATGAAGGCAGATTTCCCTAAATGAATAACTGTCTCTTTAAATGACTGTGATAATTATTTTGGCCTCAGAGGGACAAATACATGACACAGAAAAGCAGAATAAAATGAACAAAATACTGCAGGATGTTCAGTGATGGAAGAGAAATAAAACACCAAAAACTCAGAGTACCGTTTTCTCTTCGAGCTAAAATTTTATGTATTATTTATATAGTACAGTTTATATACAGTAACAGAGCTAGCAGGAGCTCTACTCCATTCTGCTGCATGCCTGATGTTCTAGCTGCATTTACTACATCAGTATCAAAGGCAGTGTCAGTGAGTTTCGTGAGGGATTATTTTGAATCCAAGAAATGCTGTTTCAAAGAAAAGTATATACCATGATTCAAAGACAAGTTCCATTATCACAGGAAGAACCTGCTACCTCGAAGGTCCACCTACAGAGCTGCAGACGCCTAGGGCTTATCAGGAGGTGCTTTAGTTTACAAAGACCAAAAAAAAAGCCATCAAGTTAAAAACAGCACAGGAACAATAGCACACACTTCACACAGTTTAAACCAGAGCTGAATGTGGATTTACCCCTTACATTCCACAACAAGCTCTTAGAAATTAATCGACAAATGTAAAATACATAGAAATTACCATAACCAACCATTAAACAACTACAAGAAAAAAAAGAGAGAGAAAAAAACAACTACACTGCTAAAAACTTATTCAACATACCTGCTAACACAACCTGTCCAGCCTGATCTAATATTCTCTGTGCAGATTCCAACCATTACGAGTCACCATAATTAAATCAACTGCAATTACCGGCTTAGCTAATGAAAGCTGATGACTGTATATTGGTACGTAGTTTCTTCTGTGTTTCAATACAGCCTCCTTTCTGCAAGAATTTACATTTCTTAGCTTCTTTTATTATATATTATTATGTACTCATAGCTTTCAACTGACAGTCTGATGCTTTCCACAGTATTACTTGTTAATTTCTAAAATAAAATCCATCCATCCATCTAGTCATTTATAGTCATTGTTGTGTTCTTAATCCAGTGTCCATGTCCCAAATCTGTTTCAGATTATCCAATCTCAATCTACACTGATATCTCAGGGAGCATGTAGTGACATACTCTCTCCCATGTCAGTACAGAGTCACTGGCCAATCATGGGTGCTTGAGAGCTCAGCATACAGAAAGGGGCAGGAGCGCTTTCCTCCGAGTGTGTTACTGACAATGCATGAGCAGTGGCTCAGAATCATGTGGTGGCTCAGGGGAAGCATGTGATGGCCTTCGTCCCCTGTGGTTAGTAGCCATGGTATTATACAGTGGAGATGTCTCATGGCTGGGAGAAAGGGCAATATATATGCACTGAAAGTGGTAATAGTGGTTTAAGCACTTGTCTTGGTGCTCCTCCTATACTAATCGTGATTCACTCCTCTCTTCTTTCCGACCGTGCTTTCATATTACATACGGGACGGTGGATAAACATTCAGACGAGTGCACAGTTTGATCTTCAGAGTATGTGGGTGGCGGATTCGGGCCTCACCGTTTGGGAAATGCCGCTTTAGTCTCTTCTTAAGCTTCATACATCAATAAGCAAATGTGAAGACACCCACTTACACTTTCCTAAGGAGATATAAGTGAAAACAGGATATGCACAAGAGCCAAGTCAGAGTCTCTAATCCCAGATGTCCATTCGGCATGTGCATGCGCATGCGTGTGTGAGATTCCCAGACGTCCACAGTGTTGATGCAATCACATCTAACTGCCTTCAGAACTGGCAAGAAGCTGCTGAAGGATAAAATGCATGTTTGTGAATTACCGAACAAACACTGTATAGAGGTGGAGACAAAGAGAGAAAAAAAAAACTCAACGTCTTTAGGTAATGAAATTCCCGGTTAATTTGTGAGACAAAAAAAAAAAATGACATTTTTATTTTATTGTATTTAAATTGTTGCTGTATTTTACTTTACTGTATGCTAATATATTTTACTTTATTCAGTACTTTCTGCTGTATTGTATTTTTTTTATTACTGTATTGTATATTTTTGATTATTTTATTTTTTACAATATTATTTTACACATATTTAACTGTATATTAGTGCATATTTTATTGCATTTTATTTTTATGTATTTTTTTATCACTGTATTTAATTTTGTTGCATTTTTATCATTGTCGTTTATTTTAGCATTTTTACTGTGTGTGTGTGCGCGCGTACGTGGGGAGGTGGGTGAGAGAGAGAGAGAGAGAGAGAGAGAGAGAGAGAGAGAGCGCGCGCGAGAGAGAGAGAAAGTGTGTGTGAGCGACCTGTGGGAATGCAATTTTATAGAGTGTGTACTGTTTGTCTCTTGTAATTATGTTTTTGGGTCGTGTGTGTAAATGTGTGTGAGAGTGCGTGTGTGTAAATGTGTGCGCGAGTGTGTGTGCGCGAGTATGACTAGTGCACATTTGTGATAGAGGCTATCCCGAGACCATGAGTTGATTTAAACCTAAACTCATTCAATAATAAAAAAACAAGTGAAACTTGGATGTCACAGAATTACTGGCTGCTGAACTGGGGGTTGTGATGTCATGTGGGGTCACATGATTTAATCACAGACTCCTCTTCTGAGTCATTAAATTATTTTACAAATAAATGCTGAAATGTTGCTAGGAATCATTTAAAGACGAGCCACAGGACGTGTAAATTAAGACGTGATGTTTTAGTCCTCTTTACCAACATGACAAAATGCATCAGTGTCTGTCATAGACAAACACTTGTGCTTTTCTAGACATTTACTGAACATCAACACTAACAAGGTTTCCTTTTATATGAAGTGGTTTTATTTTAATTTTAAAACCTCTCCTGATGCGCTCAAACCTCCTGAAAGGTCTGTTTTGTCTACTAAATTGTTAAGATAAGTAAATACTTTTGAATGCAACATCAGAATTTTGCTTCTGACAATAAGCATTTATAGAAACAGACTTCATCAGCATGTTTAATGTTATATAAAATCTATATTTTTTTTACAGCTGAAAACAAACAACATTTTACCGTTATACTTGGAAACCTGGAAGAATGGCATATTTTGTCATAACGTCTAACGGATGTTGTGTTTGAACCTTGAAGATACGCCACAGGAGTGTGAATAATGATGTTACTGCTAGTCTGATGTTACCAGTCCAAGGAATATTTCTGGGAAGTTCCGCCCATGACATCCCACAGTGACATGTCTGGTTGCTAAACAATAACAAAGCAATTTCAAAGTTGGCTGCTCACACCAAGTGAGAGTTAAAGGAGGCTGAAGGCTGAAGAGGAAACAATTGTTGAACATAAGTTTTATATATATAAAAGATATAAAAGAGAGATAGAGAGATAGATAGATAGATAGATAGATAGATGGGCAACCCCATCAACGGGTAGGGGCATTAACAGGCTTTGCTCAAGGGCACGTCAGTCATGTTTTGATGTCACAAATCATCCAGCAACCTTCCACTGACATGGCCGATTCTTTAACTTGGAGCCACGGCTACTACATGATAAGTATGAAAAAATAAAAATGTAACTAATTGTTTCCGTATAAATGGAATAAAACACCTCAGGGTGAAACGTATAATTCCACTCCAACACAGCAACCTGATGATGATTTTTATCTTTTAGCACCAGACAGAGTGACTACTTCCTGATATTAGTACACATGAAGCATACCGTTCAGAGGTTTTTACTTCCTTTCTGAAAGCTTTTTATCACTTTATTCTTCGGGATGTTTATTAATGGAAAAGTAAACAATGAACTGTAACCTTCACGGTAGACGTACAAATGATTCAGCTCTGTAAAACAGAGATCATTTTCTTTAGGGTCTTTTTTTTAGAGCTTTTTCTTTTCACTTTTTACTGATTGTCTCAGTGGATGAGTTTGGAGACAGACAAGGCATTCGGGGTCAAATTGGAGTGAGATTAAATTTTAATTACAGCTGTAAGGCACAAAATCTACATGTACTGGACTTCCTCTCACTGTCTCCATGTCTATCCCTTTTCTTGCTCTTTCTCAAACTCCTACTCCAGTTTCTCTTCCCACGTCTCTTTCTATCCCTAAACAGGTACTGCACACTCTTAATCAGGGTACTTGCACCATTTTAAAAGTCAAATTTAAAGCATCATTTAATGCACCTTTCTAGGACTCTTAATAAATATAATTTAAGACCCAAAAATTGTATAAATTCTTTGGTAGAAAATACTTAATTTATTGTATCCTACATTGTAAAATCACAACTTAAAATTTCACCATTTATTTTGTTCCCGTTTTGTTCCATTGTGTTGCAGAACAGAGACAACATAACATACGCAAGTTGCGTTTAACAACACACTGATTTGTATGAACCATACATAATAGTACAATAAGAACACTTAAAGCAGTCTCCATTGTAAATAATTCATTTGTACCTTTCTGCACATACGGGGGAAAAAAAGGAAATCAACAACTCAAATGTGGCAAGTACTCCACATTAGGGTAACGGATGGTCCCATTAGTGCAATGATGATGATAATATTAATACTACAACTACTAAGAAGAAGAAGAAGAATAACAATAATAATGGTTGTGCTTATATAGCGACGAGAGAGAGAGAGAGAGAGAGAGAAAGAGAAAGAGAGAGAGAGAGAGAGAGAGAGAGATCAAAAACATCCAACAAAAACCCCTGAAACTTAATCGTGATAATAGCAATTTTTTTGTTATTATTTGTTATTTTAATAATGTCTTGCTTATAAATACATACACATACAGATACAAAATCATAGTGCGTGTTATTTTTTTTGTATATGGTTACTAACTGGTAAAATCATGTATTCTGTGCTAAAACACAACAGATCTAATCTGTATTTATAACATAGCTTGATTCTGCATCTCTATTTACAGCTCATTAGCCCTTACGTGAATGTTTAATGTTGCTACGACAACAACACATAAAATCACAAATTGGCATAAACAAAATTAACGACAACCTACAACAGTTACACCGATTAAAGTTACACTGATTTGGCCAGTGCCAACCACCTCCTAAACACATCCTCTTACATCCATTTCTCGTTAATTTTGAACTTTATCTTTACCTGTATTACGGCTCACCTCGACAACTGTGAAATGCCGACACGCCACCTGTTTACTACACTATCGGCATTAAATGCACCATCTGAAATTTAATACCTACAGCAAATTTACGATAAACTTACGACAATTTAATTTATTTTCATTTAAGACATGTTAAGACTTTTTATGAACCCGTGGGAACCCTGTTGCTCTCCATCCATCTTTATCTCTCTAAATCCTAAACAGGGTCTGCACTCCCTCCCTCTCCATCTCTCTTTCTCACTGTCTAAGGCTAATCACTAATTTAATTAATTTAACTTAACTAATTAATCTACATGCTAGTGGGCTTTTTATGTAACTACTCCATAGAGTGTTTTAAATCTTTTATACATATCACAAATAAGCCAGTACAACTAGCAAAACACACAAAACTAAAATGTTTTGTAGATATTTCCCTTTTTAATTGTCTAATTTATCTCTTCCAGGATAAACAGTGAAAAACGTTTCCTCTAATGAGTGGTTTTGTCTTTCACGCTTTTATTTAATTCTTCCTTTTTTATTTTATTTCACTGCTGTTTGAATTTAGAGTAGACTCATTAGATCATAAGCGTTTTCTCAGACCTGCTGCTGGAAAAGAGGATTAAGGTAAGTATGCAGTAAAAGGATCGTTGAGGTTAACCAGATTACAGCAGGCTAATGAGACCTCTTTGAATCAGTAGAAGAAGTCTGTGCTTAATCTAAAAGGATTTACAACAATAAGGTGACGAATTACAGTCGTCATTTAAGCAAGTGTTTAAGAAATTAAACTTTAGCTTACTTGTGGTTTGTTGTATGTCAAAACCTAATGGCAAAGCAGATAATACTAGTTTGACTTCAACGTCCAAACTTTGGCCTCCTCATCATGATGATGAAGTATTTTTACTAACATTATCCCAGACCTTATACATGGCATTGTTACTGCTATTGTTCTCCCTATGCATTGAATTCAAGGTTGAAGTGATGGACATCTGTTTCATAGCCAAAAAAAAATAACTGTATTTAAAGACTGTTATTGTACCTTGGCCTTGTCTTTTAAATATACGATACACTGAAGTGCCAGAAAAACTGGTATAGATGAGCCTATGCAAAATAGGTAGGCTAGTGGTGGCTCTATTTGTTTAGCTGGTTAGCCGGTTTATGTTTTGCATTCATTCTGATGGGTTTAGACTTTTCCAACAGGATAATGAGCCGCTCAACATGCCTAAACACGCCAACTTATAGTCAGAAAAACAGTCACCGGACTTTGGGGTTTTGACATTCCCACCTGCAGTCCGTTCTGCAGGAAGTATGGTGTTCACTGCCTACAGAATCTTTCTGCAAGCTAATGCAGTCTATGCCCCATGGGGGACCTACCAAGTATTAAACTGGTGTAACAGATTTCTGGTAGAATAAAGGTGCCTGGACTTGTCCAATTAGCATCTAAACAAATGCTTTCTGGAACACCTTAGTCCCATCCCTGTCCCCTATTTTATGCAGGCGGAGCAAATTTGCTTCAAACATGAGACACTCTTCCAAAGTGTGGTTGTCCTGCATGTTATTCTCCTCACAAACAATTACTTGTGTGTTAAAAAGATTAAAAGAAGTGTGTGTATGCATGAGAAATAGAGGGGGGGGGGGTCATTCCTCTCTAAAATCTTCATCCTGCATGAACACATTCAACAGTTAACAGACTGAACTAACAGAAAGTGTTTCTCAGATCAGTTTTTAGTTTACTATCGTGTTGAACCGCAGTCATTCCGTCTCCTTTGTCTAGCCTGATGCTTGAAAAAAAGGTAAGAAAAGAATCTGCTGCAGGCTGCTAACAAATGAGTAACGGCCAAGTGACGAAGTGTGGAAACTCCACAGACACAAACCGGAGCCGAGAATTGAACCACAGACCCTGGAGCTATTAGAGCTATAACACTTCCTGCTGCTCCACTGTGCCACCTGCCTTAAAACTTTTCTTTGGACTGCAGTTCATCAGCTGTTTTCATTTATTCCTTAACATAGTAATAGAAGTCTTTCCCACCTCTCACACCATCTTTCACTTTTATACATCTGTCTCGGAGAGACAGAAAAATAATGCAAGTTATACAGATGACTCTGAACTTATATTTAATAAATGTAAATGTATAACGTAGACTCTGGCTCATACCTTACACACTCTCATTCATCTAAAAAAAAAAAAAATTACATCATAGAGCTGAAAGTTGTTTAAAACAAGTAAAATAACATCAAGTGAGAGGAAAGGAAGTGTGTGTGTTTTGGTGCTCGCCTTCACAGGCACCAGTTTCTGCACACTCAGAAATACTTGTGTGTGATCACGGTTCGTGTTTGAATCCAGAAGTTGCAGGAATCACGATTGGCCGTGGTCTCTGGGGGAGGAGCGTCTCACACTCTGCCTTCTGTCGGTTCCAGTGACATTGTCCAATCAAGACCAGTCGTGACGTCATGTATAAGGAAGAGGGCAGACAGCCCTCAGAAATCGCCTACCTCACATCTGACGCAAAAGCAGTATGTGAGGACGGGCAGTGTGTCCGGATACGTAGTATTCATTAAATAGTATCCCTGGATGACTTACTACATCAGCAGCCATTGCACACTAGTGTACTTAAAGTGCTAACTGCTCTACAAGTCGAGCAGTGCGCACTGGACCCAATCTAATACATACTGTTTAAATCTACCATTTTGGATGCAGCAGTTTAAAAGGTTTAAGCAGGTGTTAGTCTTCATTCTCCCTGGTTAGTAGCTGTCACATGATGGGGGAAAGTTGCTGGCTCACACACTAATAAACAAAAAATGTAAAAAAAATCTTCAAGGATTTACATAGCTGTTTTTCTTACATATTTTCACATTAGATAAAGATGCTTGAGATCACAAAGTTTGGGGAAGCTTTGTACAGAATTACTGTAAATCCAGAACAATGCACAAACTCCTCTTTAATGTTTCCTCAGATCCATCAAATATTGCTAGCCAAGGCCGAGATGCTAACTCAGTGTAATGTAAATTAGCACACATTTTTCATCTCTTGTTTCTGAACTCAAGCTGACCGTTGGTTACAATGGTTTCACCGTCACAAAAACCCCAGGAAGTCTGCCCCACTGTACAGAGTACAGTTGTTATAGGAGTTAAACTAAATCAAATCACATTGTCTGACTTATCACAAATCAGATGTGATCCAGCTAAAAAAATTCTGGATGAAAATCACTTGTCCAACCGAATGTAGTGCGTCACAGTTTGTACAGTCAGTAAAAGACGACGACCGGGACTGTTTTCATCTGTCTGCAGCCAAAAAACAAGACGTGTTGTACAGGGCAACGAAGTTTTAGACTGCGACAATACGGGGGCCGTTTTACAGCGACGATAAAGGCTGCAGCACTCTGTTTGGTTCTTATTGGTTATCGCCACATTGCATCGATACTAATTTGCGTAAAGTTAATCTCCGCTCAGCTGTTTCTGTTGCTGGAAATCGCCCACTCTTCTGTTACTGGAAATCGCCCACTCTCATTGAAAATTAATGAGCACTGGTCGCTTTGTGGCATCACATCGCTGGGGGCGTGAATGAAGCATCAAGCTGCCAACTGCACCAAAATGGACGATGGTTTGCGTTGCCAAACGGCGACACAAACTGCAAAGTCCACAGAGACCACACCTTTAGGCTCAGAAATAAAGAGTAAACGTGATATCTTGCAAAGTATGTCTTCCTTGATTAAGTATAAATGGGGTATTATGTAATTTAGCCTTATTTCCACACAATTGTTCCTTTAACTAGTGCTCTTTAAAGTATTTGGGGCAGATTCAGATTCAGCAACCTCCAAAGATTTAGCTAATAATAAATTATGCACAGTTTTATTTTAAGTCAAGGTCTCGGCACTAAGGGAAGTTAAGGTGACAGCTGAGAATGTACACACACATACACAGAAACACACACACACACACTAATGCAGAAATCAGCTGAATAAAACAATCATCACAGAGTTGGACACAAAGAGAGATGTGAAAAATAAGGTCAGATATTGTCGGAGATATCGTGAAGGTTAACAGGATAGAAAAAGGATTATACTGATGGAGATCAACAACGGTTCTTTGTGCGTCTAGGGCTTGGGGTAAAATCTGAAAACTTCAGATTTCTGTTGCTTGTGAAAACAAGGCCAACACTCCTGACACCCTACAGCAGGAACAAAGAGCCGTATGACTTAGAACTTCAGTTATACGAGGTCACATTGTGCGAGTGTGTGTGTGCGCGCCCCAGCGATAATTCCGATAACTAGGTTACAAAAAGCCCATATGACTCGGAGCTGGCAGATGAAAACACTGAGATAAAAGCGGCACCCTCGTGTTGCTGAGTGAACGAGAGAGGCGGGATGTTTAATGTAGAACACAAAGCAGGAGGGAAACAACAGCGAGCGCTAAAGTGACTTAAACAGTAACGCTTTTCAGTGTGTAATTAAAGCACGTGCTTGCCTTTGTGTGCATTATGCACACGCTAATATTAAAATGTTCATATCATGCACGATGTGGGCACCTGACCATCACACCCATGTGGGAGTCACAAACCTGGATAATGGACAATAATGGGGGAAAAAAAAAAAAAAAAAAAACAGCAAATTATCCCCTTTAACACTCACTCCATCAGTAAGATTTTATACTAAAGCACAGCAGTAGTAGTTTCTAATAAATGTAGCATTTCTCTGCCAATAATTTTTGTTGGACACTGAATAGCATTTATCTTGAAACTACAACAGGTGTAATATTAACACTATACGTACAGGTATAGTGGTACAGGTTTACCACATACACAACAACCATGTTGAAATCAACAGCTATACAATGACATACATGCAGTAGTGCCAAAGTTATTGCCAACAAAGAAAATGAGCAGTGCAACTGGAGATTGTAGCCATTCGCCACCTCTCTCTCCAGTCAGTCACGGTGATACTAACCAATCACAGACATCTGTGAGCTCAAGTATGTGGAAGAGGGCAGATAATAGAAGTGCTAA
>JAOVVF010000035.1:1654647-1671077 GCA_028565595.1 Duopalatinus emarginatus | reverse complement strand
AATATTAAAGGTGAAAATGAAGAAGGAAGAAGGGTAGTTAGAAATTAATTTTACTGGAAGAACCTTTACAAACCAATATAAGGTATGTGCTGTACACGTCATGGAGATTTATATCATATATATCATATATTAATTATAGGATTACATGTAAGAAGTGGAAGACGAGTGTCTCAGACGACTCCACAGAAAAGTGAAAAAGCCGGAAGTGTGTCTCTGCTTGTCAAACTGCTCTACATGGTAAAATACGTAATTTTATAGTCTTACTGTTGACTCCGTTCGGTGGAAATGTCCTTCAGAGCAATGGCACCGGAAGCGTCTTTAATGTTTACATAGTGAAAAATTCTTATGTTATAGCACACACGCCAGAAGAGTCAGAGCCGCACTCCCACAAAGACATATTTATAATTCCCAGCTCATTGCTCTCTCTCCCACTGCCTTTCCTCTCTCCATCTGTACTTTATAAAAAGTTGGACTGGGATGCGTCAGTGCCCTTTATAAATGCTGCAACTTTTCTCTCATCTCTTCTATGTTCTACACACCACTGATAGATCACTGTCAATAAGGTACAAAAATTGAACCCTGCACTCCCAGTTGTACTGAAGTGTCTACATTTCCTCTCGTTTTCATTCCGTCTGAAATATACCACTGCGCTTACAACACGTCAGTGTCAGGCTGTTCAAACAGAGACGTAACAAATGATGGACTAAATAAAGAAATGCGGTACCGTTATGAAACATGCTTCACAAATCACTTTATACGGAACACTGGTACACACCTGCTCAATCTTGTAACTGTCCATGACAGTTACATAATTCATTAATGTTCCCATTAACTTTGTTGGTGGCAGGTGGGCTGGTTTGAGTGTTTTAGCAAATGCGGATGCGTGTACAACAAAAACCATCCAGCCAGGCAGCTGTGCAGGCTGAAACGCATCGTTGATAGTGGACAGTAGACTGATTTGCATTCACAGTCTTTACAAACACGGTGAGCAGAAAAGCATCTCAAGATTAAAGCTTTAGGTGAATGGGTTACAACAGTAAATGACAAACTGGACAGTTGATGGCATAAAGCCCAGGTGATGTGTTTCTTCAACTAAACAGAGTCTATCCTCCGCTGTAGCCTTGAATTCAGGTTCTTGGCTTACGGACGTGATCTGAACACTTAAGGCTGCACCATGGATCAATTCAGGGCTTTAGATAGACAAGCTCAAAGAATTTCTTCAAAATGTGGATCGATTGTAAGATTCCATATGTCAACAGCTCAGTGCATGCAGGTTTGCAATATGAAAGGCACCAGATGATGCAAACACTCACTAATACATGGTAGGTCTGCCGAAGAAATATTTAGTAGGCAATACTTTCTGCTCATCTATACCAGTTTTCAGGCACTTCAGCGTACAGTAATTAAATTGCATATAAAAGGTTGTGTGTTTTTCACGCAGAAAAAAATAATTGGCATTCTCGCTTCACAGTAAAAACAGCCTGGGTTTGATTTCCTATCCGAGTGAAGAGGAGGCCTTTTATGTGGAATTTTCATGATCTCCTTGTATCTGCGTTGGTTTTCTCCATTAGCTCGAGTTTTCTTCAACAGTTCAAAGACATGAACCAGGCGAATTGGAGATACTAAACTCCCTCTCAGTGTGTGTGTGTGCATCTTTTCTGCAATGGACTACTGACCTGTCCAGGGTGTTTCTCAGTCTTCCACCTAATGACTGTTGGGACAGACTCGAGCAAACAACAATGAAATAAAACCGCTTAGATAATGAATGAATAAACTATGGCCCAGGTCTTATGAAAGCCTGGTTTGAAATATTGCCAAGACGTTTTTAATTTCACCTCTGCTGACCAATACATCCTGTTTTCCACCATCACCAAACAAAATCAAACCAATCACAAGTTTTCTTCTGCCAAGGTTCCAATCATTTTAACAGCCGTTTTTAACTCGTGGAAAGTTACCCTGCTGCCAACAAGCTTTACCTTATTTTTAGCCTCACAGCTTCAGCACAGATCAAATACTTGTGGCGAAAACATAGGTCCTTTTCATTTCTCCCTAAACTCTTCTATTTGTTATATAATTTGTAAGCAGTAACTGCAGTGGAGACACTCCCTGTTCGTTTTACCGCTCACTTTCTCTCCATTTCATCTTCCGTATCTGTACATCTGTGTTGTCATGGATGACATGGATTAAGATCAAGATACGTGGTCAAAAGCCTAAATAAATAAATAAATAAATAAATAAATAGAAAAAGCTATACTTTTGCCAGATGGTAGAAACATTGCCAATTCATGAGTATTGATCAGGAACAGCGGAGACTCATCCATGATACCCACATCTGGTAGAAAGAGCCTTTTTCTTTGCTGTGCAGAAAGCTGTGATTGTGATGCAGCAGACGCTCCCCTCTAAAAGCAGCCCTTTAGTCTCACAGTGTTGCATATTTGAGCATTTTCCCAGCTCTAACAGCAGGAAACTCTGAACCCATCAGCTCATTAACACTGTTGTCTTGAACAGAGTCAATCACGTGTGTGAAAACGAGACTCCAAACACATGAATGCGAGGCTGGTTAGTGCACAGATTAAACAGGTTGTTCATACAAGTGCTGCTGGATATATATACAATGCAGTGACCTAAAAAAAACGGAAAAAGACTGGTACAGGTATGGGGGGGGGGGTTTAGCTGGAATTCCATGGGATCACGGTACGTCTACAAACATTGACAGGTGAACCTCCATTTCTGACGAGTTGCATCTATTCTTGTCTTGCATTCATTCCGACAGGTTTGGTGTCTTCCAACAGGACGACGCGCCACCACGCACGTCTAGAATGACGCCAAATTACGGTTAAAGGAACACTTATCTCAGGGTTTTTTCCATTCCCACCTAGGTACCCACCAGGACATATGGTGGTCATCGCCTACAGAATATATACACAAACGCCTGTCGAGTCCATGCCCCATGGGGGACCCAACGATTATTAGACTTGTGTACTAGTTTTTCTGTTACTTCAGTCTGTATACAGCTGCATAAACAAATAGCTTTCTTCTTCAACCACCAGCTCAAGTCCTTATGCAAGGTATAAAAAGTGGCAGACGGAACAAAATGTAAAACAAATGTATTATTGTTTAAATTAGAATTTTTCCCCCCCAGCATCTTTTGTTCTCGGTGCAGCTTTCGAATTTTTATAACTTCTTAAAAGGTAAAGAAAGTTTTACCGTCTGAGCAATAATCAATTCACAAGTAGGCAGGCAAGAAATACAAGCATGGAAGACAAAGTGCTGTTAGTAATGACTTGAATATAAAGAGATTTATACAATACGTGACGTTTAATCTGAAACATTTTATTGCCAATAATCAAGGTTTGTGATGCAGCTCATAACTTGTCCGTTTTTCGAGCTGGTTATGCAAAGTGACAGTCAAGCCGCGTCATCACACATTTCTTCATCTGCATTACTGAGGATAAATCCATTCTCGAAAACAAGAAATCTAGACCCAGGTCAGTTAGCTAATACTAGCCAAACCGGCAAGTGCGCCATCACGGTTACAGCATGCACCTCACGTCAGCACAAAATGAACTCTGGATAGTGATGTGAAAGGAGCCGCTAACTACTACTTAGTAGGTACTAACTACTGCATGCTAGGGAGACTGCACAACACCAGCTAGACATCGTAAAGTACATACATACACGTCACCATCCTCACTATGCGATGGTTGGCTGCACAGATGAGGCAGCTACACCGACTTAGGTTGGAATGGAAAAAAGCCAAACTTGGATGAGTGTTGTACAGATCCTTCTGTAGATCTTCTGTGATACAGCCGTGGCCTAGAGGGGGACAGCCGTGGCCTAGAGGGGGACAGCCGTGGCCTAGAGGGGGACAGCCGTGGCCTAGTGGTTAGGGAACCGGTCTCGTGACCGGAAGGTCCCAGGTTTGATCCCCGCACAGGACAAGACGCGGCTGAGGTGCCCTTGAGTAAGGCACGTTTTTTTAGTTTTTAAAATTGTCTTAATCCTTTCCCCACTGTGCATGTTTATATACTGTCCCTTTAAGAGTACACTACTACATGTCTAGTCACATGACTCAGCACCGTTCGGTCTTCAGCAAGCGAGTGGCATGGATGTGAACTTAAATACAGAAGTGTGCAGCAAGAAATGCTGAAAAAGTTATTTTCTACTTTTGACCTGACATTATTTAAAATAACACTTGTTAAAGAAGATTAAAGGTATTCAAATATTTTTTTTGTTTTTGAAAAATTCGAGTTATTTCAGAGAGTACTAAACTAAAATGTGACCTTTTACATAAATCGCTTTCATTTCAAGTGATGTGTGCTTTGATTACAGTTGCTCAAAATATTTAATAAATAACCATAAATAGTTAATGTGTGTGTTTTCTTTAATTATTTTTCAAATCATAAAGATATGCAACTGTTTCATTAGAAAAATATCTCAGCTTTAATAACTTAGCACAATGTGTGTTAGTAAACTAGAAACAAAAAAAGAAAAATAATCGTTCATTAATCGTAATCGAGGAAAAGTGTTCAATTAATCATGATACTGATTTGAGGTCATATCACCCAGCCCTAGGCGCTAGCCTTAGCCCCTCATATATACATTACTTAAGTTTGGATGCCAATGACCTTCACTAAAAGTCAGTGAAAGTGAACCATCTGCCTACTGAGCTTGCACACAGAGTAATGCACACCAGTGAACACCAGAGAACAGTGAACACACTTGCCTGTAGCGGGGGTCAGTTGGGGCAGCAGCTGGGGGAGTTAGGTGCCTTGCTCAAGGGCAAGTTGGTGCCTTGCTCTGTCGTGTGTAATCACGAACCCGGGACCTTCCGGTCACGAGACCACTAGGCCACAGCTGCCCCACTGGTTCTCCGGTTGTCCTACCTTGGACCACTTTGTTAGGACCTAAAGCCTGAACACTGGGACACACCTCACAAGACCGGCTGTTTTGGAGATGACTGTCACAATGTTCACATATTCTTACACTTTAAACAGACTCTTGACTTGTTGTCTAATATATCCCACTCTGAGACAGGTGCCACTGTAAAAATACAGTCACTCAGGTCACCTGTCAGTTGTTTCAAGATTATGGCTGATCTGTGTATGTGTGCTCTTTTCTGACTGGGGCTTTATCAGAGATACCTACTTTAATCAGTCATATCCTATAAACAATCCAACAGCACACAAATCCAAAAAGCAGAAGGTCTAAAAAAAATAAAAATAATAAAGTACAAGGAACGACAGAGCATTTTTTAAAACCAGAAAAAAGGCACTCTGACTGATATACTCATAAGCTGCTCAATGATCCTCCTCTTCCCAAAAAGAAACCCTGTGAGAAAATAGCAGCATTTCTCAAATACAGTAATCTCAACTGCTACAGCAAGACGAATATTCAATAAAGTTCACAGCAGCGCTGACATGATCCTTAATCCTCTTGATAACATTAGCAACGCGTGCTTCAGTCGTACACGTGACAAAGTGCACCTCTGTGGTGATTGTTGAACTAATAAAAAAGGCGCAGTTATTACTCTAGTGTCAATCTGACGCACAGGAACCGAGATCAAATCAGGTAGAAATATGACAAGAAACAGCAGAGCGTCGAGAAAAAAAAAGGGCTCTTTTTGGCGCCGATTGATGCCACTAATGTTCCTTTTAAGAGTGTTCCTTATGAACCCCCATGCACAGCGTCATTACAAGCCTAATTGGTTGTAATAATGTTCCGCACATTAGTTCGCCCGCCTTTGTCTTTCAAACGCACTTCTTAATATCTCAGTACATCTTCCACAGAGGCTTCCTCGGCCTACTAATGGTCTCCGACCATCCACACGATAAGGAGCTCTGTTTGAAAAACGGCACCAATAAAAGAAGGAAAACCAGAGCACTAACGTTCCAGTGAGGGTGAGAATATTTCACTGGGAAATTAGTTTGTTTCATCCATCTCCTCTCACACCTCAATTCTCGAATCTGATTGGTCAGAAAGTGTACATTAATATTAATATTCCATAAGAGCAGCTGTGGAAAGTTGCAATTTAAAATCACAGGTTTATTTTAGTGCACTAGTTCTTATATGCTTTCATTGCCATAGTAACAACTCGTTCGCAGGGACTTGCATGGTGAACGCGCTACATAAGGTGAGATTTAATTGTCATTGACGGAGGACAAGGTAGTAATCTCTGACAGTGCGGTCAAAGATAAGGCAATTTAAATACACACACACAGACACACATACATAAATAAACATATAATATATAAAGTATATACATAAAGTATACAGCAGCTGCAGAAATATATGTAATATTTATATAATACACACACCAATCAGCCATAACCTCCCAAACCGCTCTGAACCATAAAGGCATGGACTCCACAAGACCTCTAAAGACGTTCTATGGTATCTAGCCCCAAAATGTTATTAACAGATCCTTCTGTGGATCTTCTGTGGGATCGGACAGTCTAGCCTTCACTCCCCATACCCGAGTGAGTCTTGGGCTCATGATCAGGTTTCAGAGCCACGTCACGGTATTAAACTGAATTTTATAGAGGTCATATTATTTTCCCTGGTCCAATAGCTCAGATTCAGCTCAGTAGACAAAGTGAAATTATTTTCATCACACCTCTGTTCTCTTTTCAAACCTCCATTCCAGTCAGGATTAGTCCTGACCCATGACCAGGACAGACTGCCCAGTGAAGATAAATGAGAGAATAAGAACGGATGTGATTTAATCAAGCTGGAAAATCTGGCGGGTATTAAATATTGGCTAAGCTATTAGAAATATAAACGCTCTGAAAAAGTGCTGCCGGTTACCCTGCCGATTAGCCCGCAGCAGTAATGCTGGTATTTATTTAAGTGCTCTCTCCATCGCATCATAAAAGGACACTGTGAACTGAGTGACTACAGACTCTAAAACGCGTTCGGATCAGTACATTGTTGTTATGCAAGTGACCCAGTGATCTGGTGTGCTCGGCGACTAATCTGAGCTCATCTTCAAACTGTCACTTAGTGTGTTTATTTTACAGTGATGCAAATGCAGGGCTTAGGACAACTTTCGATTGTTAATTAAACTCCCCCGAATCCTCTGCAGCCTCACCGGCAAAATGCTGGAAAATCCTTTTCGCCCACAACATGTGTCCTCTCACTTCCTGTAGTGGCGAAGGCAATTTCCCAGCGGCTGAACGAATTAAAAGAGAAACACTGCACATACTGACAATGCAGCACTGTGATCTATTACACACCTGAGCTAGCAGATGCTCGGGCCAAACTGCGTAATCACATTCACACAGTTCAGGCAGAAATCCAGAACAGTGTATTTTCCTTAAAGGAAAAGGATATGCTACACTGATTAGACTATAAGGTCCATATCTGGCCTTAAATACACAATCAATCATGGCTTTTTAATCGCTTCAGTCGCATCATGACTACAAGATTTTAGAAAAGGCAGAAAAAGGGAAAGAAAGAAATGAAGACAAAACAGAAAGAGGACATAAGAGAGAAAGAAAGCAGAAAAGAGAGCATAGACAGGAAAGATGTAAGAAGGAAAAAGAGGGAGAACGAAAGAAAGGAGGAGAAAAAGAAAGAAAATGAATGAAAAAGAAACAGGAGGGAAAGGAAAGGAAAGGAAAGGAAAGAGAAAGAAAAAGAAATAGGAAAAAGATAGGAAAGGAAAGGAAGAAAGAAAGAAAGAAAGAAAGAGGGGAAAAGAAAGACAACATCTACTGATCTATACATCCAACTACCGCTCGATCTATCTATCTATCTATCTATCTATCTATCTACCATTCGATCTATCTATTTATCTATCTACCAATCTATCTATCTATCTGTCTATTAAAACAACCACATCTCTCACATTTCTCGTTTATAGCTACATTTCTAGAATGCCCACAAAGTCGTCCATTCCTAAGTCAAAACCAGGGCACTGTGGAGATGCCTTCTATAAATGTTTGGACACAGAACAGAACATGATTTTGGGCTTTAAACGCCTCCCTTATCAGATTTGGATTTTGTGGAGAGTCTGATGAACAAGTCCCTGTTTTAGTCCTTTTAATTAGAACGACAACATTGATATAAACCTGTGAGCTGCTCATATAGTAAATTAAAACCTTCTAACCAAACAGATTTAAGATTTCTCAAGAATGATCAGTAACGCATTGCAATTTAGTTTTCAGAGGTTCCATCACTTCCACATCATTCATCACTTAACTCACTGAATGTGTGGAACAGGAAAAATGATGTTTCATTCGCAGTCAGATAAATCTACACCTTTAGAGGAAACAAGGGTTTGCGTGCTGATACATCAAGGAAACTCTGTGATACCTGCAGGGTTGCTAGGCCGCGTCTTGTTTTGTGGATATTAGCAGACCGATTGATATGCTGAGTGCAAACAAGTCCCGCTGTTAAAGTTCCAACGCATAACAAGATTACAAATGTGACTTCCTGCTTTTTTAATGACAATCAGCTACTGATTATATTACATTACATCCATCATTAACTCCATTATTTCCAATTCAAAGATAATAACGAGAACAAGAGTCAACAAACGGAACTGCAGTGGTCCTAGTGTACATAAACTGGTACACCAGACTAATAGAAATGTAGGATTGCATAAATACAATGAGGCGTGGACACCATGAGCTTGCAGAAATATTCAGGAGTCAATGAACACTGTACTTCCTCCAGAACTTCCTCCACAATTCAGCTCATTGGAAAGTAGGCACACAATGTACACCTGTCAGAGATGTTTGTAGATGTACCAGGGGTGCCATGGAATGCCATCTAAACAAAAACCCATACCATTATGTAGCTTCTATAGATATCGATCACTTTATATATAACCTACAGGTCTACAGTCTATGTCTACAGGTGACATTCACTAAGTATTTCGTGTAGGCTTGTCTGTAGCTGTTTTAAATTCAACAACATTAAAGCTGTATATATGTATATAAGCTGTATATATTCCCACAGACATTTAAACCTAAACACATAATAGTGTCATGGAAATTACCTTGTCATTATTAATACAAGAGCAGTGAGTAAAATGTTCAAGCAAAAAGGTTTTATTTACATGTTCTCTGCTTCAGCATGATCACGAGTCTGAGTAGTCTCTCTTAGCAACCAAAGTACACTTCAGAGAGCTACAAAGGACTACGACATACACAAGTAAAAAGTATGTTACACTGGTTACAGCTAAAACAAACCTTATGGATATCTACAATCTGCTCATAATATACAAACAGCAACACACACAAAAAAAAACAAAAAAAAAAACTAAATCCATGCTGCCTTGAAGACCTTTGGGGTTTTTTTTTTGTTTACCACAACTATTGCTTGAAATTCTCCTTTATCTGTCAGGATTTTAATCTTGACCATCCAGTCCGATTTTCTTACACAAACACTGAAGCTATTTTTCTTTATCTCTGCAGGTGAAAAAGTCTGGCAGTCCATCTTGCACTTTTGAAATTCTCAGACTCCAATTTTTTTTTATAACTTAAACAGTTACAAGAAGTTAACCGGCTTACACATAACCAGACATGACTTTAAGCATTTGCACTAAAGTATTCCTTTCGAAACTGCTTTCTGTGCTGCGTCAAGCGCTCGGAGGAAGGCGCTATCCGCCCACTTCCTCATACATGAGCTCAGAGATTGTCTAGCGTCAGGGTGACTGCAAGAGAGAGTGAGTAAACCCCTCCCACCCAGACAGTCATCTGGATTTTGACTTATGATCTCTCTGACAGGGCAAACGCTTTTCTGCTGCACCACTGTTTGAAAGGTCATCCTTTTGATCCGTTTTTGGTAAATGGGTCCTATCTTTAACCAGATAGGAGCCTGGTGTTGTATGACTGAAAATAACTGCCTGGGAGTGTTGCCAAGTGTGGCTGCAGAGTATACGGATTTTACTAGAAGCATTTTTATTATAACTCAGACCTTCACTGGAACAGCTAGAAGAGAAGCTCAGAGGAAAAACTCATCTCTGTTTTATCGGGAGCTAAAAACATTGATCCAAAAAAAATATACTTATACTGACAGTTGTTTTTTCCCCCTGAAATGAATATGCTGTAAAACATGCTTATTTACTATTTCACCCATGTCGGGGTTGAGACCTGTACGCTTCAGGCTGTGTGTACAAACAGTCAGTAGAAGTGCTTGTTTATTTAAACAAGTTAATTCAAGAAACCTGCTTCTTCAGACATCACTGGTTGAAATGTACTCACAAGAAAGCACAAAAATACTTACTCATAATAATTACATCAATATTAACTTTATGTTGCATTGAGAATCTGCCAATAGTAATTAAAATAAGCACTAGAACATGAGCCCCAAACATTCCCACCTCCCCTTTAACCCCTGACCCTGATACATGTATATTTAGGATGTGTAGGAAATCTACAGACACACATTATCTCTGGCATAACGTTTTATGTAAGTGATGGCATTAGGGTTGAAAACAAACCACTTCCTTCCTCCTACACACACACACTTAATCCAAAGATAACACAAAAGGCGTTTCGCACATCTAATACAACTTAGTCCTGTTTTTACACACTTTTTGAGTGTCCTGTACTTTTTAAGAAGCATCCCTGGTCTATGACTATGCAACATGTAACAACATGTAATTTATGATAAATACACAAAGCTTCATCTTCAGTGGGAAATGGCAGAGCTGCCCAAGGTCCTCTTATGGATTGAATTCTATCCGAATTGAAATTTACACAATGCTCTTGGTGTTTTTATGAACACCGTACTCAGCCACACCTTCTTTACTGGAAGTGATGTACACGATAGACACGCCTCCACATCTTACATACTGAGACTATTTGGAATTGATATTTTTTTAAACCCAACATTTGTGGTATATAATGTGTGCATGTGTGTGCGTGCGTGCGTGTGTGTGTGAGAGAGAGAGAGAAAGTGTGTGACAGAGAGAGATGAGAATTACAGAATAAGTCCCTGAAAATGATGCAACATTCCCCAAGTCGCTGGGAGCTGCCAGTTATCAACAGGATGCAAACTCATCTCCGTTGATGTGCAGAGACTTGTTAATGACCTTACTGCTGTTGTCTTTTATTTTATTAGTGCTGCTTTGACTTTTTTTAATAAGGCTAATCATTAATCACACCTGATCATCATAACTCCAGATTACATTTATATATCAAGATAACCTTTTTTTATTGTGATGGACAACATGACAACATGGATACAGCAGTAAATTTGAACAACGTTGAACAGACTTCATACCTATGAATGACTCGACATTTTATAAAGGTAGAAAGACCACAACTTTAACACCTCATATAAATAACAGAGTCAGTAGACATTTTATGTGACACATGTTCCTGCTCATTTACACTATTCCTTGTAACATTTGTTTACTTTGAAGAGCAATTAAAGACCAAAGAGATGGCTGTTGAATTCAGGATGACAAGGCATGATTACTCTCAACTTCACAACGACAGCTCCGCTGTGGAGATTGTCATGAGCACCAAGTTCCTTGGAGCTCACCTGGCAGAGGATCCCACCTGGGGCCTCATTTATAAAGAGTGCATATGCACAAAAACAAGCCTGAAATGTGCATACGCTCTCACAATTCTCTTACAAAAAAATGAGCGTACATTTAAGCGAGGTTTGGGGCATCCATAGCCCTTCAAAAGATTGCGAGGAGGGGAGAGGGAGAGGGAGAGAGAGGGAGAGGGAGTTAGTGACATCGTTTGGTAAAATAGATACTGCAGGTGACCTCACTTCAATCAGACAAAGCAGCATGGACACACCATGTGGCAGAGGGGGGTGAAGTGAACAGTGACTTGTTATCATTTAAAGCAACAGGCACTGAAACTCAGCGTTTGAAAGGAGCCATTTTAGATGAGGTGAAAAGACACCTGCAGGATTTGATCTGATCTTGATTGTGATATTTTGAACAAAGAATGTCACAGATATTTCATAAGACAGCAAGGTACTGGATCGACCGTGTTGCATCCAAGTACGCACAACATATTAACATAGACGAAGATGAGCTACAACAGAAGGTCACCACATGGAGTTTCTCTACATAGGGTTCACATTATCTGTTTCCAAATTTTCAGTCTATGTTAATGTCTTAGTGAGTAAATAACACGGGATGTTTCTAGATATTTGTGCATACTTGACGTTGAACCTACAAGTAATGTGATTGCATTTTCTACTGATTTGATTAAAAACCTCACACTGAACACAGAAAGCAGAAATGTTCTGTCATGAATATTTTCAGTTTGAGTCATCATTATGTGCCACTACTGTATAATCTTAACTTTTCACATTTTATCACCACTCTATTCACATTATGCAGAGTAAAACCCATTCCCACACACACCATAATGAGACCAGGAGTAACTTTCCTGCGTGTACAATTTGATTTGATATGCATGTCCAGCTGTTATCATTAAAGTTTACAGCCCTCACAGTGTCACCAAATGGTCACTTTATCTGAGAAAAGGCAGACGTATGCGGCACCGCTGACAGCTAATTACGCTGGTTATCTGTTATTTTAGTATTTCAGTGTACTTCCATATGACTTCTGGCCTTGTTATGCAGCAGGGTTTATGATGAATAATACATAATGATTTTAGCACGTTTATTCAGGCTCGCTTACAGATATTACTGCAGGGCACAAGATAAACCCAGTCATGTTTTTTTTAAGTCTGGATTAATAGATACACACTAGAGGGAAGTGAACAAGTAGCAAATGGAGGTCGGGTGCTGTGCTTATGGGCACTTCAGTCATGTCTCATCATTATGGGGGGTGAAACCGGCAATCTTCCGGTCTCAAGATCAGTTCTCTAACCTCAAGCCATGGCTGCCCTGTGTACAATACAATTTGGGGGAAAAAAAATTTCAATTCCACATGCAATTTTAGACTTCAAACTAGACTCATTAATAATAAAATTCATTAACTAAGACAAATACATCTATGTATTGAATGCAAAATGTGTGTGTGTGTGTGTGTCTACAGCTTAATGAAAGTGAACTATTTGCTTACTGTGCACACAGAGGAACACACAGTAAACACCAGGGGGCAGTGAACACACTTGCCCAGACAGTGTGTGTGTGTGGGAAGGGGGGTGTGGAGGAGGAGGTGGTGGCTGAACCATGGTGCCCGGGAAGCGGTTGGGGGAGTTAGGTGGCTTGCTCAACAGGTGCCTTAGTTGTCTCTTGCCCTATGCGGTAATCGAAACTTCCGGTCATGACAACAGTTCCCTAACCACTAGGCCATTTATGAGTGACAGGAATTTAAGTATACATACAGGTAAATACAAAGAAATGTTTGTAAATAAGGCGAGAGATTTTAGTTCGATTTGACCTGCGAAACATTTACCTCAGTACTCAGAAAAAAAAATTTGACTAGCATTTTTTGACTAGCAATACAAATCTTAGAAAATGGGTCCATGTGGTCACAAATGTTATGTATTCATCATTCAGGCAGTTTGGTGCCTACAGAGAGTTAAACACATGCCCATGCACACACACGCACACACACACACACACACACACACACACACACACACACACACACACACTCCCACGCTTTGGCTCCTGTGGCTATGCATAGTAATAGACATTTCAATAATGTCCATGAACAACTTTAAAATCACCAAGGCACAAACATAATGTACACACACTCCTTCCTTCTCTCTCGTTCTCTACATGCATGAGTGTGTGCGAGAGACATTTCAATTAATATCACACAGCACTCCCAAGTACCAATACATAAATCTAACACACACACACACACACACACACACAAACACTGCTGTAACCAGATGCCTCCCATAAATAAGTTAGCATAACTTAATTAACCTCTGACCTCTACAACGAGCTGTCTGCAATTAATAGATTTCATTTAGCCATATGGCCGCTGCATCAAAATCAATCAGCGCTGAGTAGTTAACAGCGTCGCTGTGTAAATGAGCTCTAATGACTTGCGGAAGGATATAGTTCAACGTCACTGTGAACGTGCCAATGTCAAACTGATATCATTGCCAGTCCCAGCAGGCTCATGATCTCTCTCTCTCTCTCTCTAACACACAATCATGGTGCTTCTTTTTTAATCCCAATTAATAATAGCAAAGCATTATTAGCAACAGTCGATCATCCGATCCTGCCATGTTCATAACACAGTGCTGCTGGAGCTTTTGATACAATATTTCTACAGTAATAGCTCACTCACACTGACTTGTACAGGGTAGGCGATCCATATGGAAGGAGTCTCCAGCGTATGGGCTTAGTAACTGTCAGAGAAAAAGTTTTCTGACTTTGGAAAGAACATAACAGTTCGCATAACAGAAGTTCCACAACATTAAACATGTCCATTAATGAATAAAAAAATACGATTTGTCATTCTTTATAACAATACATGAATAATTGTAATGGTTGCAGACAAACTGTTGTGGAAAAAAACTGAATTTTATAAAACACTTTGTTTTAATAATAATAAGCTTTGCTTTGTTTACACATTACCCCGTCATTGTTTATTTCCAATACTTGCATGTCAAATGCGTTAATTCCTACAGACAGTCTGACGCATTATCGCTTGGCTTCGCGATACTTTAACTGTTTCCGGGAACTCTCGCCAGTGGTACTGTAGCGTACCTGGCTGCTCTTAAAACAGAGGCACCCACACCTGAGTTTTCATAATTTACCTGAAGACTAAGAACTGAGATGCACATGGGTGAGGTTTACACAAAGGGACAATGGTCATGTCTTCAATGAGTCTGTGTAGGCACCTTGCAGGTGGCATGAAGTTTACACATCAAGAACATTTGGAAAAGACTGAAACCCAGGCTACCACTAATCTTAGAGTCAATGTTCGTGGAGGTAGTGCTGCTATGCAGGCTAGCCAAGTTTTGGCTGTAGAAGAAGCCCGATTAGATCCAGACTATAATTGACAACGACTATGTTGCTGCGGTAAGTGCATGCTAACCAAACTTGACTAGCTTTAGCAAGTAAATTTTCCAAATGAAATGTAAATGCTAACAATTTTGAAGTGTTGAAGCGCAACCGGAAATGGAGCTCCTGCTATTATATTTTGATATGGCTGAGTCAAACCAATTAAGATGCTGAAAATGAAATTAAACAGACTTTCCATTGACTTTGGCTTTTCATTTTGGAAGCTCTCCCACACACAACACGCAAATGCAAATATGTGTTTTGCAACCGGTTTGAAATGATGCCTCTTGATTATGCACAGTCATAGGGGAAATGCAATTGCAAATACTTCTTTGAATTAGCATTTCCTAATTAACATTTAAATTTAAATAAAGCCCGATAAGTGTGGCCATGCTGGTTAGCCAGATTGAAACCTGATTGCTGTATTACGCCTGAAATGCAAATCAGCGCTTCACATTTGGCGCGTGCCACATCAAAATATGCTGCTAGAGGGTTAATGGACCACATGTGTTATGGTGTGTTGGTAATTATGAGCAGCTCAGAGAGACAGAAGCATTTACACTAAAACCTCTAAGTGGTGTGAGTAATCTTGATTTCCTTTCAACTAGAAGCAGACAGGATTTTAATCACCAGCAGGATTTTAAGATTTTAAGGTTTAGGTTTGGATAAGAAAAGTACAAGAGAAAAATCTTTACATAGATCCTCCTTTTTCTTTTCTAATGCTTCTTGAAATGACATCTACAATAATGTATCAGTAATCTTTTCCTAAAAATTGTCTAAGGCTTGATTTAAGAATCTCTGTCCACATGCAGGATCTTTGTCACATCAATTAACATCACACACACAAACTTTGAAAGTAGCTAACTTGTTTCATAGATCATTAAATATACTGGTTACTCAATAAACAGTATATACATATAAAATAAATAAAAAAAGATTACTATTAACTACCAGAATTGTCATATAAGTATAGCTACCCTAAGACACCTTAGTAGTTTGTGGTTAAATTACAGTTAACTATACAATAACTATAAACTATAAACTACCAAAATAAAACAATGCCAGAATCACAGAACACACAGATACCCTAAGATAACTTAGTAGTTCACGGTTACCTTAGGCCTGGACAATAATTCGATATTGGTATTTACCGTGATAAGAAATGCTTCGATAACAGTGATATAATTTTTGCGGTATTTCAATATGTATTATTTACAGCATCTATCACTGACATGCATTTAGTACAGGGCGCTGCCATCAGTTCACTCCAGTTCGAACTCCATAGCCTGGCTATGTCACTGCATGATGGCGTATTCACAGGCATGCAGTCAAATAGGCTAGGCTCGACTCGACTTGGCTCGGCTCAGCTCCAGCGCGGGACACTTAATGCAAAATGAGTGCCCTTGATGGGCGATACAGAAGTGACCAAACAAGTTCCGACAAGTGAGAAAGCAGTAGTTACCTGTGATGCGTTGTTAAGTAAGGAGTGACTCATTGCCAGTAACAGCAAGGTT
>JAOVVF010000035.1:1583177-1596980 GCA_028565595.1 Duopalatinus emarginatus | reverse complement strand
TTCTTCACAAAAAATTACAATTTCATATCTTTATGTTTGAAGCCTGAAATGTGGCAAAAGGTTGAAAAGTTCAAGGGAGCCGAATACTTTTGCAAGGCACTGTATATATATATATATATATTATCATCCAGCACAAATCAATAGACATCTGTGTTTGCCTGGTCAGTGTGAAGACAAAACTGTTATGAATATCAAACTTTTCCTCAGATTTGTTCTTACATTTCTAAGAAGTCTGACAGAGTGACTGAAATTACACTTAGCGTCAGGTGTTAAACTGAACTGCTGTGGGTTTCCTTCTTCTGACAGACATCAACATTGAAAAACCACAAGATGGAATGTTCTTCTGAACACGATAACACGTAAATTAGTCTATATGTAGACTGCGTAGTGATACCCAGCAGTCTCACACACACAAACTGATAGGATCTCGTGGCTAGAATGCTACGTGAGTAATAAAACAAGCCAAGGTGTGTTGCTGCCACGCCAAAGTTGATTCTTTCGTTTTTTTTCCCTTTGAGCCCCATTTTTAAATTCTTCACCGAGACCGCATTGTTTTATTGTCACATTGTTGAAGGTAAGATGCTGGTAAATGCTTTTGCTTTCTGTAGGAGTGATTACTGTGACACATTTTCTTTCGGTATTATACTTGGTATTTAAAACATTTGCCAAAGACTTTACAAGTCTAAAGTTTCATTTGGCAGAAATAAGATATGAGGTAGCCTTCCTTAAGAACCATAACCACCAAGTGTGTGTTGATTGGATGGATGGATGGATGGATGGATGAATGGATGAATGAATGGATTAATGGATTAATGGATTAATGGATTAATGGATAGATGGATGGATGGATGAATGAATGGATAGATGGATGAATGTATGGATGAATGAATGGATGGATGGATGGATGGATGAATGGATGAATTGATGGATAGATTAATGGATGAATGGATGGAAGGATGGATTAATGAAATGGACAAATTGTCAATTCCAGGATCCAGGATTCACTCCTAAGCTTGGGTTACTTGTGTTACCAGGGTAAAGCTCCTACTTATAACTTATAAACTTTTAAAGCTTATAGCTTAAATTTATAACTTATAACTCCATGAAGTCTTGCCCCTAATTCTCAGAGCTCATTCATCTATACCATCCCGTCTGCCCCGTAAGATCGTCTGGCTCTGGACTTCCTGCTGCAACACAATTTAAACTCTTAAATCTGTAAGTGACAGATTGCTGTGTATTGTTTATTGCTGGTGTTCCAAAAAATGTTCTGCCACAATCTCTACATGACTGTTCCACACTCACTTCCTTCAAAATCCAATATCCACTGCTCACTATTCTTCCTAGTTACCCCCTGTAAACCCCTTGGGGTTGTGCAAGGCGCTATATAAATTGGACTATAAATGGAACTTTGGTAGGTTGACAGATTATTTACTGTTCAGGTCATACCGTCATCATGTCACTGATCCTGAATCAGTCCTGGATGCAGCGTTTTAGAGGAAGTAAGGAAACGTTATGACTTTTATGTAGAAAGAGATGGTATGAGGTTTTACCCGGTACGATTCCACTGCGTTTAGGTCTCTCGGTGATTGGGGCCGGAGATGCCACCAACGAACCTGTTACGTTATAATAAACAGAGGAGATGTTAGAGACAAACAGAGAGAATAAAACAATGAATATATCACGTGAACATGACTGTTGTGTATAAAGCATAAGTGTGGATGCACTGTACAACAATCAGCCATAACATTAGCACCCGTCAAGGCATGGACTCCACAAGATCTCTGTGGTATCTGGGACCAAGATGTTATCAGCTGAGCTTTCTGATAATCTGTGGGATTGCACTAGATGCTCTGGCATTCATCCCTTATGCACATTAGTAAACCCTGAGCTGTAACACTGTAGTATTAGCTTGCTCATTTTTCCTACTTCCAACACATCGACTTTGAGAACCGTCTGTTTATTTGCTGTCTTATATATGCCACCTTACGATTGCTACCAATGTGGCGAGATAATCAACGTTATTCATGTTATCTGTCAGTGGTTTCAAAGTTATGGCTGATTGGTGTAGACATATCTAGAATTATTGTATAGGGATACTAATCATAATGGATGAATAAAAAAAAATAGTCTGGTGAACTGATGTTTACCGTTTCTGTCTGAAGTAAGGGGAAGCCATGCAGGGGCAGGAGGGATGACCTGACACACACACACACACACACACACACACACACACACACACACACACACACAGAGAGAGAGAGGGAGAGAGATCATCGTCTATCTACAGATAAAAAAAAGATCAACTGAGCATAATCAGTAAAGTCAAACAAATTCAGATAAAACCAGTCAAACCAGTTACAGCCCTCTAATAGCATCACATTTCACACATACTTTCTTTGGGAGGTTATTCTCTCTCTCTCTCTCTCTCTCTCTCTCTCTCTCTCTCTCCCCTTCGCTTACTGTTTCTGTGAAAGACGTCCATCAAAACTAAAGTAATTTACTGCCTGTAGATTGTGATCTTGTTTCTACTGTGAAGGATTTCCCACTGATTAAATCACTACACTGATCAACCTCATTATCATTTCAATTTAGGCTTCTAGTCCCTGACCTTGTGAATTAGCATATTTTTTTAATAGAGACTATACAAAAAAAAGAGACTGGTAAAAAAAAAGTTCAGACAACTTTAAAAAACTTGTCACCAGCAAATATTTGAGTAAACTGGACTTTCAGGTATAAAAGTCTGCCTGATTGAATATTTGAAGTTGATTTGCAAGTTCACACGCCGCAGTATCGTAATTTGGCAGAACAAATGGAAAAATCAATTTCTTTTTAATCAAGACCAAACCAATAAAGTATTTTATAACAAACAGATTTCCTGTTATAAGGCTCTAATTCTCTTAAACCTAGCACTGATAGCGATTAAACCTTGTTAGTACTGAAAACTGTGGCCTCCAGAAGCAAACAGTTTATTATTTTCATGTACCTGGGGGAATGTGTTTCCAAATATAACTTTACACAATACAGTTTTCTTATAATATATTTCCAATAAGTGCCAACTGATTCAAAAGATTTTAGCTAGCTAAATTTACCACTCACAAGAAGTTGATGAAACACAGCTAAGACCGCGTAGAACACCGGTAAACCCCGTAGCAAAGGGGAAAACTTTGTAAATGTAAATCTAATGTAAATGTATATTAATTAGTATTGAATAGAGTGCAAACGTTTGCATCACCAATTCGTTTTAAATGGAACAAAAATTATATTAATTATCCTTATTTTGCAACTAACATATTAAAAAAAATAAATAATAATAATTAATTAATTAATAAATTAACAATAATAATAATAATAATAATAATAATAATAAATGGGCTATTTATTAGAAGATCAAGCGCAACAATGCCAATTTGAGAACCTTGAGCAAAAAAGCCTTGTCTGCTTGGTCATCATGGTTTATTCCTAAACAGCTAAATAAAGATAAAGAGTGACTAAAAGAGTGACTGCATGTTTATGGAAACATGTTAACAGTAAGAACTTAATCCTGGAAACTCAAGTAACCTAAGCTCAGGATTGAACCAGGGATTCTGAAGAGGTGTTAATGTTGACTTTTTTGTCTAATACACCCATCCATCTACCCATTTATTTATCCAATCAGCATACACTCAGTGGTTCTTAAGGAAGGAGTTCAACTCTCAATCAGTGGATTAGAATCTATCTCATAACTGGATAGATGGATAAGTTTTGCCACTTCGCTTCTCCAGGGTCCCAGGTTCGAACCTGAGCCTGGGTTACTTGGGGTTACCAGGATAAAGTGCTTGCTTAAGAAGAAATGAAGAAATGATGACTTATTGAATATGGGACATACCAGATAGACTTTGTGCTCCGATATACTACAGGTATTCTTAAAAAAGATGGAAAACAATCAACTTCGGCATAGTAACAACACATGCTAGCTTGTTTTATTGCCTAAAAACAAGCCAGGTAGTTTTTATTAGTAAATGATGAGGTATTATCAACTGATTGAATAAATGGAGGGTTTGATTTGGATAAATGGATGGTTTACTTCTGCCAAATAAATAATTTTAGACTTGTTGTGAATCCATGCCAACTTTTATAGTAGGGTAAAAATGGAAAATGTGTTTACATGGATTAAATAGTGTACAACAAGTTGTGATTTGGCTTTTAAACCCTATCGGTAAATATTCCTGGGTACAGATTAGCCTGCACAGTTTTGTTTGAAATTCTTGATCAAATCAACAAAGTCATACGACTTGTTAATAGATAGCGGCTTTCCACGATACATCCAAGGCCAAGATCACCACAACAATAATAATAAATTGTGCAAGACTTCATCAATTAAAACACCCCATCATTCTGCCGTGATGAAATAACAGGGTGGAAGTGTGAGCAGGACTAATGACTGGGTTTCCCTGCCAAATAAGTGGGTTTATATGAAATGAAAAAAAAACTTTGAGGAGAAGAGAGCACGTCCAGGCACGGTTGTTTGAGCAAGATAAGAAAGTATGCCATGACTGAGAGTTTCCAAAACAGGCTGCGGAACAGGAAATTAGATCAATACGGAAAAACAACTACAATGGAAGAGATTGAGAGATTGTGATTTCCTGCACTGATTAATGCAAATCTTAAAAGCTATCCAGTACAAGTATCATGACACAAGGGAATGTGTATACAGTATATACAGTATATGTTTGTACATTGCAATAAAATCACACCACCAGCACAAGAGACTTTTCAGACAAAGTGAAGATCATGTGTATACCTGTGACAAGTTGCCATGCTGTAGTACTGAGATGTTTCTCCCCCCTGTCCTCATGCTTCAGAGTTCCTGACGCTCTCCAGGTCGACTGATCATCAGCAGTGGAAAAATGTGTGAAAGTTTCTATCCCATTTACACAGCTGCAAGCTTTGACAGACCAGCCATCCCTTTCCTACGGTAAACAGCACTTAAAGTGCCAGAGGGGACCTGTGAGCCAGCAGGCGGGGCGATGTGTGAAACTAGGCATGGCTTAGGTATGAATGGCAGGGTGTGTCCCAAATTGAAAGGAACTGCCTGCTTGCTGCCTAGTGTCTTAAGAAGAAGCAGGGTTTCTAAATTAAGGCAGCTGAACTAGCACCTACTTAAAAAAAAATCCAAACAAACAAGTAATACTCAGTCACCTAATGAACATGGGAAGATGGAGTCCGCACTTGAGCAGCTGTGGTGCAGCCGTAGGCTTCATGTCAAGGAGCCTGCCGTGTGGTCCAAGGTTTGAGCCCCGTAACCTACAAGACTCAACCGACGTGCTTCCAGGTGCTGTGGATAAGGGGGATGACTATTGCTCTGGGCAATTATTATTAAATTAAACATATTGTTTCTAAATAAAAAAATACATATATTAATAATATCAATAAATAAATATAAATAGTTAAATCTGTTGTTGTTATTTAATATAATATCATTATATAAAATATATAATTTGCTATAACAATTATGATTATGATTATGCTAATGGATACTATTGTTATTATGGCTAAAATAAATTAAAATGACACCTTTATTGTTTTAGTTTGCTGTAGTACATCGTCTAAGACCATGTTGGGAATGTGATGTTATTGACATCATTACGATAGCAACATGATTTCCTGTAACAGCACACGTATGTATATATGTACTTTATACCTAACATACAAATATTTGCTAATTTATAAATAATTATTTATCATTTTTACTGGAAATTCCATTTTTTGTAATAATCAGAGTTACACGTGATGTATACCACACTTATACTTTATTTACATAAATTAAGCATTTTTACACTGTTAATTCTGCTGTATAACAAGATATTTGGAAAAAGCATGCTTTATGACATGCAAACACAGTTCACAATGATAACAATAACCATAACAGTAATAATAAATAAAATAAGCAGATAATGATTTAACCACTACACAATGTATAAAACACAACTTACATGCATTGCTGAATCTTTGCTTGAATTCTTGAAATTTGCATCTGAGCATAAACATGTGTACTTATGTATTCACAATCTTTGCACAAAAAGCAGAAATATAAGCAGATATATATACAGGGAGTATATGTACAAGATCTGGGAAAGTGCCAAATTACAGCCATGTGCTCCACTTTTGGCAAATCTCACAGTGAGAAATGCATGTCCTGTGTGAAGGATGCTGGCAAGGCCACACCAGATGAGCGTCCTTTATCTTCTGCAGTGAAGTCGAGTTCATGAGCCTGTCCATGGCCTCAATGCTCTCACTTACTGCTCGATTGTGCGGGCAGCCATCTTGCAGGCCACGGCGGAGATGAGCGCGGCTCCGCGGCCACTGCCTTCTTCTGACTGGATGAAGGTGATGTCGCAGTTAGGTGTCAGGTCCCAGACGACTCTGTGGAATCGCTCTTTAAACCTGGAACAAGACAGAAATCAATCAGCACATGATTCAAACTGATAGTGGATTTTACAAATATGTCTGGTCCAGATCACCTATTGTGTACTACAGTGGCATGTTTTTAGAAAAATTTTAGGCAGGAAAAATTGTGCATTGATTTCAATTTTAATTGCATCAAGTAGAGTAACTTCAATAAAATACTAATAGTGAATGATACAGTGGAGGTTAATGGTTTTCACTGGGAACATGTTCCCAATACAAGAAATTATATTGACTTAATGAAACATAGTAAGTAACTATAGTACCCTATAGTAAACAGGGTAAGTAGTAATTAGTATAATAATGAACAGAGTAGTGGAAAATTAGAATTATAGTAAAAAGGGTAGTCAAGAATTAGCGTTATAGTACACACAGTAAATAAGAAATAGCATAACCGTAAACAGTGAAGTTAAAAAATAGCATTGTAGTACATAAGATAATAGAGAGCTAGCAATATAGTAAGTAGGCTAGTTAAAAATTAGCATTGTAGTAAAAAGGGTAGTCAAGAATTAGCATTATAGTAAGCACAGTAAATAAGAATTAGCATAACAGTAAACAGTGAAGTTAAGAACTAGCATTATAGTACATAAGATAGTAGAGAGCTAGCAATATAGTAAATAGGCTAGTTAAAAATTAGCATTGTAGTAAACAAGGTAATTAAGAATTAGCGTTTTGGTAAACAGGGAAGTTAAGAATGAGCATTATAGTAAACACGCAAGTTAAGAATTAGTATTATATTAAATAGCATAATAGAGGGCTAGCAATATAGTAAGTAGGCTAGTTAAGAATTAGCATTATAGTAAGCACAGTAAACAAGAATTAGCATAATAGTAAACAATAAAGTTAAGAACTAGCATTATAGTAAATATGATAATAGAGAGCTAGCAATATAGTAAATAGGCTAGTTACAAATTAGCGTTATAGCAAACAAGGTAATTAAGAATTAGCGTTTTGGTAAACAGGGAAGTTAAGAATGAGCATTATAGTAAACACGCAAGTTAAGAATTAGTATTATATTAAATAGCATAATAGAGGGCTAGCAATATAGTAAGTAGGCTAGTTAAGAATTAGCATTATAGTAAGCACAGTAAACAAGAATTAGCATAATAGTAAACAATAAAGTTAAGAACTAGCATTATAGTAAATATGATAATAGAGAGCTAGCAATATAGTATATAGGCTAGTTACAAATTAGCATTATAGTAAACAAGGTAATTAAGAATTAGCGTTTTGGTAAACAGGGAAGTTAAGAATTAGCATTTTATTAAATAGCATAATAGAAGACTAGCAGTATAGTAAGTAGGCTAGTTAAGAATTAGCATTATAGTAAACAGGGTAGTCAAGAATTAGCATTATAGTAAGCACAGTAAACAAGAATTAGCATAATAGGAAACAGTAAAGTTAAGAACTAGCATTATAGTAAATATGATAATAGACAGCTAGCAATGTAGTAAGTAGGCTAGTTGAAAATTAGCATTGTAGTAAACAAGGTAATTAAGAATTAGCGTTTTGCTAAACAGGGAAGTTAAGAATGAGCATTATAGTAAACACGCAAGTTAAGTATTAGCATTTTATTAAATAGCATAATAGAGGACTAGCAATATAGTAAGTAGGCTAGTTAAGAATTAGCATTATAGTAAACAGGGTAGTTTAGAATTAACATTTTGCTAAACAGGGAAGTCAAGAATGAGCATCGTAGTAAACAGGGAAGTTAAGAATTAGCATTATAGCAAACAGGGACATTTAGAACTAGCATTGTAGTAAATAGGATAATAGAGGACTAGCAGTATAGTAAAGAGGATAGTTAAGAATTACCATTATACTAAACATGGTAGTTTCAAATGAGACTTTTTGTGAACAGGGAAGTCAAGAATGAGCATTATAGTAAACTAGCATTACAGTGAACAAGGTAATAAACCTAAAATAAAAACTTAGCTAAGTGATGTACTAATCTGTACAAATGGTAGCAGATTTCCTTTAAATAAGCTAATTAGCATGTAGACCTGCTAGTACGGTTCTTGTTAATTCTGTTACACTAGCACTAATAAACCTTTACGTTTCATTTCTCTAAACAACGATATTTGACCTTTTATATTCCTTTTTGAACCATAGTAAATAGGCCAATACGGAACTAACAAACCATATACACACCATGACCGTAATAAACAAACTAAACATAAACAAATGTTATATTAAATAAGTGAGTTTAGTGATTGTACTTCATGTGTACAGTTGTGGGTGTGGTCTGTGTTTGGGTGTGGCCTCCTCACCATGGGTGGAGTTTGTATACAGAGCCGTCCACTCCCACTGTGATCTTCAGCTCGTCCAAGCAGCGGCGCTCTTTCATGACGTTAATGACTCCGGCGAGTCCGGCACCACAAACGTGTGCTGCCCGAGTGGACACACTCTCACATGCCAAACGTACAATGTCACAGTCCAGCTCGGATGGCAGGACCCCCAGTGAGCTCAGGATGTTGTAGATTTGTTTCCTGTCTCCTGTGTCACTGAAGAAAGAAAACAGAAATTTATTCAGATGTGAGCTAGCATTATTAAGAGCTAACAGGCTAAACACAAATAAGTAAAACAGATTACAATCCTTGTCAACTGCACATCTTTTAATGTACCTCTCAATCTGGGAGACAAAGCGAGTCTCGAAGCTGCCGCGTGTCTTCAGGATGTCTGAAGCCTCGCCGTTGAAGAGCAAGTCTTCGTTCACCAGCTTCATCAGAACAAGACGCACCAGCTCGCCCATGTACTTCCCACTGATCAACTTCTCGAAGCTGAGGAGAAACAGAGCAAAACACTGTTTTAATTAAAAGGTGAAACCAAACATATCTTATATATATTTAAAACCATTGGAATAATGTGTTTGGGGAAGGAAGTGTAGGGGGCGGGGCAGGCTTTATAACCTGTTGGGTGCCAAATGTCCTGATGGCAGGTTCTCACAAGCACAGTCAACCAGATGTAAGTGTGTGTGTGTGTGTGTGTGAGTGTGTGTGTGTGTGTGTGTGAATCCCCCAGTGTTAAATGACCCCTTAAGGAGTTAAATTTCCTTCCGCAGAGTTAAATTTGATCCACTTTATCTCTGCACGAGTTAATAACACAGGTGATTTGAACGTCACACTGTAAACAGCCATTAAGCAGCCACATCGCTAATGATCTGCCGCGGCAGCCATTAATCTCCCGGCGCATGGTTCTGCTCTGACGTGGCCTCAGTTTTGACAGAAAAACAACACGGTCACCTGGAGAACCCACAAGAGCGAGTCAAGAGTCCCAGTCGATTCACTAACACACACACTGGTAAGTGTGGGAATTCTTAAGAGAACACAGACAGACAGAGCATCAGCTTTTTTCCCGACAGCACTTTTGTTGACGTCAAAAGTGCAGCTTTTCGAGGAACTGCTGTGTTTGTGGTACGGTAACATACACAGGCGCTGGGGACAAGGCATTGACGCCACAGGGACCGTAAACTGTGTTAGTGCTACTCAATGTGCTATAATTCTTACAGCATCTGTCTGTCTGCCTATCTGTCTGTCTCGCACTGCTTTATCTTTCTGTCTGTCTCTTTGTTTGTATTCTTGCCTATACATCTAGCTGTCTGTCTGTGATTTGGGGAAGTTATGTGTCTGTGTGGCTCTGTCTGTCTATCCAATCTGTCTGTCAATTACTATGTCTGTCTGGCTGTCTGTCAGAGCAGTGAGTCTCCCAGCACCTGTCTGTCTGCCTATCTGTCTGTCTGTCCCCATCGTACCGGTCTAACTTTCTGTCAGTCTCTTTGTTAGTTTGTATTTTTGTCTATATGTCTGTCTGTGATTTGGGGAGGTTATGTGTCTGTGTGGGTTTGTCTGTCTATCTAATGTGTCTGTCTATTACTCTGTCTGTCTGTCAGAGCAATGAGTCTCCCAGCACCTGTCTGTCTGCCGATCTGTCTGTCTGTCTGTGAGTCTTCTGCACTACAGCAATGAGCCCCATTGCACCGGTCTATCTTTCTGTCTGTCTCTTTGTTTGTATTTTTGTCTATATGTCTGTCTGTCTGTCTGTGATTTGGGGAGGTTTTATATGTCTGTGTGGGTCTGTCTGTCAGTCCAATGTGTCTGTCTATTACTCTGTCTGGCTGGCTGTCTGTCAGAGCAATGAGTCTCCCAGCACCTGTCTGTCTGCCTATCTGTCTGTGAGTCTTCTGCACCACAGCAATGAGCCCCATCTCACCGGTCTAACTTTCTGTCTGTCTCTTTGTTAGTTTGTATTTTTGTCTACATGTCTGTCTGACTGTCTGTGATTTGGGGAGGTTCTATGTGTCTGTGTGGGTCTGTCTGTCTATTACTCTGTCCATCAGAGCAATGAGTCTCCCAGCACCTGTCTGTCTGCCTATCTCCCTGTCTGCTTGTGTGTCTGCACCACAGCAGTGAGCCCCATATAACCTGTCTGTCAGCTATCGATCTCACATTATAGCATAATGCTCTGCGTCTATGTCTGTGTGGCTGTTTGTCTGTCTGTGAATCTGTTGGTCTGTCTGTTTGCCTACTGCAACACAACAACAACCCTCACAGCACTTGTCTGTCTTTCTTTCTATCTTTTTGTTTGCCTGTATTTTTGTATATGTCTGTTTGTCTGTGATTGTGGGGGTCTATCTGGTTGTGTATGGCTGTCTGTCCAACCTGTCTGTCTGAGTGTCTGTTGGTGTATAATGGAGTGGAGTACAGTGGAGTTTATTATTGGGATGATTGGGAATGTACATGTTGGCATTGTAACACTGAAAAAGTGACTCACAGCTGTTTTCCTGGATTGATCGAAGTCTCGTCCACCACCCGGTCGTATTCCAAACGAAAGTCGTCCAGCTCTCCGTTCCCTCCGAACGCTCCCCATTCGGTGTTCACACACATCCTCCCCTCCTCCCCTTCCACCAACTCCACTGAGTGCATCTCCTCCATGTAGCACACATTACAGCCTGTCCCTGAGACGCACGGATGACAAGAAATGACTTTATGACCTGTTTTTTTCCTTTTGTGGTCATTAAAATATTCCATGTTCCTGTCATAAATGGAGCATGTGTGTGTGTCTACGTGTGTGTGCGAGTGTTTTATCTCCTTACCTACTATCATTCCAACCTCACAGCTCCGGTCCTCATAGTAACAGGAGATCATTGTGGCAACTGTGTCATTCACCATTGCAACTATGTCCATCTCGAAGTCCTACAGAGACAGATTACGCATTTATTTATTATTTCTGGGGTGAAGGATGGGATTTTTCCATTCCGTCTGCTCAGAACGGTTTAGTGACACTATCAGAGATTTCAAAAGAAAACCATCCTGCATTAGATTTAAAGCAACAGGTTCATACTGACCCCTCTTCGTTTTATGGCATCTCTAAGGAGACCGACGATGTTGTTGCCTTCAGCGCCAGAGGCCTTGAATCCTTTAGTCCACTTCAGTAGGATTCCCTAATAGACAGCAAGACAAAAAATAAATAGGTGAAATGTGGATTGTTAAAATATAGCCAATTTACCACAAAGTTTCACGTCTCATTCGTCTCATGTGCAGGAACTCACCTTGTCTAGATCCTCATGCCGGACAGGAAATGAGAACGTGAATCCCAGGGGAAGTTTCTTGTGCTTGATATTGTGCTGATCCAAAAAGTCGGATATACACTCTGCGATGTAGTCAAAAAGCTGAACGGAACGCACAGAAAAGGTAGATGAAGTTTCTAATAAAATAAATAAATAAACCATATTTTGTCTTTTTAGTATTGTATTGCACGAAGGAATATTTTGACTTACCATTTCAGCAGTACCGGTCATGGCGTCCTCAGGGATGGAGTACATGCGGTGCTTGGTCTCTACCTTCCAGCCTCGCTCCTCATCCTCACCCACCACCACCAGCATCACACGGAAATTGGTACCTCCGAGATCTAATGCCAGGAAGTCTCCGACTTCTGAAGGAGCATACAGGCGAACGTGGATATAAGTGTGAATGTAAAAATGCGGATATTGAAATCAGTTAGGCATCTTTTGGGCTGTATAAGAACGTCATGGTGGCACTATTTCTATATCAGAGCACATCTGCTTTTATGGAGAACACAAGACTGCAGGGGCAGACGTAGGCTTGTGGTTAAAGAACCAGACTTGGGACCAGAAGGTCAATGGTTTGAACTTTACAAGACATAACTGAAGCACTTTGGCATTTATGCTCACTGCCCTTAGTGTGTGTTTTGGCAGTCGTGAATGATTTATAATTGTGATCATGGAGATGATTAAAAAGTGGAGAACGGTGAGACTGACCTGCGCCGTCAGGAGTGGAGCAGACATAAGTAGGCAGCATTTTAACACTGGATTCCTCATGGGTTTCTACACGAAGCCCTCGGTTCATCTCCCTCTGCATCCGTTTCATCACCTCCTTCATGTCCTCTTTATTCAGCTGGAACTCGGATAGGATTTCATCCACCTGTGTACATATACATATACGACGGGTTTGCACAATTTCTGCATTATCGAATCACGTTCACATTAAAACCACTGATTAACAGAAGCTGAAGTTTATCTAGTATTACCATGTGGACCTTCTCCAACATCGATTTGTAAGAGCTGGACATTCTGAGCCTCTGTTGGCGGACGGCAGTGAGGCACGGCATCTTTGCGAAAGCTTCAGAGCAAATGTGTATGAGCGAGTGTGTAAGTGTGTATGAGTGTAAAAGTCTGTCTGAGGGAGCAGTGAGATCCTGCGCTCTTTTTATGGCCCAAAAGAAGGAAAGGCGGTCCAGGTACTTTAGTGCTCTGTGTACACACACCCCTCCCGTCTCTCATACACCCACCCACGCAGACACAGCTTTGACCCATCAGCCTGAGAGTCAAGGACACAGAACGTGGCTTGCAAATGGTTTTAAACTCTGATGCAATGTTAAAAATGGGATTGTAGCCAATTATAATATATTATAATATAAGATAATACAGTATAATGTCTGTGTAATGTCTTAATATAATTTGACGTATTAAAATAAATATAAATTAATATATTATATGCATGCTATAATATATAGTAATTAATAATACATCATACAATGTACAATGTACAATATATATGTACAAATATGATACATATGCATATAATATTATAATATTATAAATATTTTAAATATTTGACAAGTGATATTTAAGTATATTTAATTGTACGTATATTTACAATTTATTTCTGATACATGAGTTAGAAAGTGCACATTTATTTTAGATATAAAGTATTATTATTATTATTATTATTATTATTATTATTATTATTATTATCATCTTTCATATTATTATTATTATTGTTATTATTATTATTATTATTATTATTATTATTATTATTATTATTATTATTATTATTATTA